>WTXJ01000179.1:0-36899 GCA_022376545.1 Russula dissimulans | reverse complement strand
GTATCAGTATCAGACCATGGTAAGTCTCACAGAACGTCAGAACAAAGGTACCACACTTCAGAACAATAAGGAGTCTAGGTGTGCCACTTGCATCCAGACTTCTTGCAGAAGGCCCAGTGCATACAGGCGTGTTTGGGGATAGGGATGGGCGTGGATCGAACGGAGGGGAGATCAGTTTCGAGGCGAGGTGGTGAGACTCGTCCTGTAGATCGAGGTAAGTCCATAACACCAGTGCTAATTCCCCCAGACCCGGACCAGCAATTCATCCTATACGTCGACGCCTCTCAATTCGCAACAGGAGCAATCCTCTACCAAGCAGACAAAGAACGAAGGGATCGCAGGGGAAACCCCCTGCTCCGCCCCATTGGATTTCACTCCCAAACCTTCAGTAAAACGGAACAGAACTACCCTATCTACGATAGGGAACTACTGGCAGTCATCAGGGGGCTAAGGTGCTGGAAACACCTCCTACGAAACTCCACATTCCCAGTCCTGGTAATTACCAATCACGCGAACCTACAGTACTACCGCGAACCGCACAAATTGGGGCCAAGAGTCAATGGGTACGTCGCAGAACTGGCTGACTACCATATACAGTTAGTATACAAGCCAGGAGCGGTAAACAGAGCGGACGCACTATCCAGACGACCAGACCTAGTCCCAGAGGAGGACAATGAACTGGTAATTGTCCTTCCTGACCACCTTTTCGCCCCCCCCAACAGCCCCAACTACCACATACCAAGCAACGCGGACAAAGGCGGAAGATTACGACTCAGACGAGACATTGGTAGGTAGTGATGACGAAGGAGACATGAAACCCATGAAGGCACGAAGCGTCCAACTGGAAGATGGAGCAGAATGGTCAGCTTTTGACCTGGATAAGCTGATAATGCAAGCACAGACTATTGACCACACAACCATACGACGATGGAGAACCACCCACAAACTGGAGAAGTACGGAGACATCTGGACCAGAGCTGGTGCACTCGTTGTTGTGGGAAACAACGATCTTAAGAGGGGGGTGACAAAACTATTTCACGACTCACCAACTGCAGGGCACCCTGGAATTTCCAAAACCTTGGAGATGCTCTCAACCTTCTACTGGTGGCCAAGAATGAAGGAGTTCGTTACAGCCTACATCAAAGGATGTGCAAACTGTCAAATGTCAAAGATCAACACGCACCCCAACAAACCAGCAACCTTTCCAATTACTACAGACCCCCAAGCGCTCCCATTCCAAGTCATCGCCCTCGATTTCATCGTAAAACTGCCAGAATCCCAAGGGTACGACACAATCTTGACCATCACTGACCATGATTGCTCCAAAGCATCGATTTTCATTCCCTGTAACGAAGCAGTTGACTCTGCAGGAGTGGCGAAGCTCTACGCTACGCAGGTGTTCCCCCACTATGGGATACCTACCAAGGTAATATCCGACAGAGACCCGCGGTTCACCTCAAACTTCGGTAAAGAACTCTGCCGGCTATTAGGGATCAAACAGAACATCTCCACGGCCTACCACCCTCAAACCGATGGACAAAGTGAACGCACAAACCAATCCCTGGAACAATACCTTCGCCTCTACTGCGCAAGCCAACAAAATCAATGGGCAAACTGGCTACCACTCGCTCAATACACAAGGAACTCCTGGCCACACTCCATGACAAAGAAAACACCCTACGACCTCATTATCGGCTACACCCCTCAAGCACACCAACCAACAACAAGGACAGACATCCCCGATATCGACACAAGACTGAAACACATTAAAGAAGTCCGAACTGCCGCCCAAGAGGCCATAAGCAAAGCGCAGAAAGGACTCATCAAGTAAACAAAGTTTAAAGGCTACGAAGAAGGGCAAAAAGTCTGGTTGGAAGGGACAAACATCAAGCGACCTTACGATAGTGCAAAGTTATCCCCAAAGCGGTACGGACCCTTCGAGGTAGCCGCTAAAATTTCGTCCGTGGCATACAGGCTCCACCTCCCTGAAACCTGGCAAATCCACGACGTCTTCCATGCCTCATTACTCACCCCATTCTTGGAGACCAAGGAGCACGGACAGAACTTTATAGAGCCACCACCTGAGGAGATAGAAGGACAAGAAGAGTGGGAAGTAGAACAAATCCTTGGCAAGCGAGCCCACGGCCGAGGAAAGAAGCTGCAATATCTCGTTAGATGGAAAGGGTACTCACCAGCACACGATCAATGGGTTGCCAAGGAAGACCTACATGCCGAGGACTTGATAACCGACTATGAACGAAAGACCGCGGAGCGCCAGCCTCACAGGAGTATAAGAACCCGGAGGAATATTCGTAAAATGGCCATCCGTTCAAGTCACCTCGACCCACCCTGGCACGCAACCACCTCTTCGACTACCACTACCAAACCCTCAAGGGACCAGCCACCTTCGCCCAGGTCCTCGTGGGAGAAGCAGTCCACAAATACCCCAATAGCAACATCTTTGTCCACCGCTCCGAGAAAGAACACAGTGGTATCCACTTCTACTATTGTCGTGTCAACTATTGCCCCTACCACAATCGCTAACAGTCGCCACATGGCTCAGAGCAATGCCCCCTCGCAAGAACACATCCCGACCACCCCCATACCACCTCCGAGTCTTACCAACCCCGATACCACCTCAAGCAACCCACATGACGATAACAGGACCCCCACAGGAGGTCCCCAGGTTTCGCCGAGTAGGGAGTCCGGCCCCCATCCTGATAATCAACCGAGAAGCCCTCCTGTTACTAGCTCTGCTCTTGCTGCTGCTGCTGGGCTTGGTGCTGGGCTTGTCAACCAAATCGAACTGCAGCAACTATGGCGCTGGGCCCAAGGGATGAAGGCGTACTCAGAAGCCCATGGGGCGTACCCCCAGTCCTTTTCCACCCATAGAGGTTACTCCACCACTGCACCGCCAATAAGAAAACTCGCTCGGCTCCCTGAGACCCCCACGGACCTAGCCGACTTCCTCACCGTAGGGGAAGCTAGAAAGGGGCTCTACACATTTCTCAAAAGACTATCCATAGCCACCATGGCCGACGTCGCACCCTTCTTGCCAGAAGAAGGCGAAATCATCGCAGCAAACTCCCCCTCAGCCATATCAATCCCCGACTTGAGCGAGAACGGGGAGGAGGAGTATGCCAATCACCCAGAACATCCAGGTGGCAATTGGATTGAGTATAGTTTTGGGCAAACCGACCACTACCCGGTCATTATTGATGACGGGGAAGATCAAGTCACCACCAACTACATCCGCTACGTCTTCGATGGGGAAGAAACATATGTGGAGGGGATTAATCATAAAAACGGCCCCATCTATCGCCTTGCCCTCCATGCTCACCCCCAACTTCAACCAAATTTCGACAATGACAAGCAGATCAGGGACGACCACCTCAATGTCTTCCACCCTGAGTCCAGTCTGAGGGACTTCGTAGACCAGGCAGTCCACAACATCGCCGACCCTGGCCTCACTGTGGACCTGGTGCGCTATAGGTCGCGCAAAGCACGCCACGCCACACTGCTCCGCCGCCTCCAAGCTGCTGAAGAAGCATTACTCGAGAACACAGAGGCTCTAGTTGGAGTGGAGCGCCACCTCATCCATGCCAAGGCTTGCACCCGGGTCTTCAATCAGGTCTACGCAGTCAAACCCGAAAGCGAAAGACCCTATCGCGTTGGGCATGTCCCAACCCTCAAAGCCAGCCAAGGCCCACCAGACACCACACTAAAGACGCCTACACCCTCCTCCCAGACTCGCTTCGCCCCTTATCGCCGCCCAAAATTGCTGGAGCCTGTGTTCTGCTTTGAATGCATGCAGTCCCAGTCTCACCACCTCGGCAAAGACTGCCCCTCAGCAGGAACCTGCTGCTACTGCCAGAGTACTGGCCACGAGTTGCTCCAATGCCCCACCCCCCACGTTCAATGCCATGAGAACAGGTGCTCAGTTCCTAGCTGGCTCACTTTCCATGGACTCCAATGCCCAGCCCCTGCCATGGGACGCCTCGCCAAACGTCTCGGCACCCCGCTGGATGCCTTCCCTCACATGTGGGCTCAGGACCTTGGCATGTCCCCCACCACGATGGAAGAAGACTAGCTCTCGTGTAAGTGAGCTCCTTAGGAAGGGCGTGATGTTATGATCTGCCCCTCGGACTTACCATCACATACTTTTTCCCCTTCTTCCCTCCTATCTCGCTTATTACTTCTTTATCCCCTCGGACGCCCTACTTACCCTTCCTTAAAAACCTTTCCACTAGCTACCATCACTTTACCTTCGCTTAGCTATTGTGACTCGTTTCATCGTTACCGTCTCGATCCCTAGCCGTTATTATTGTCCCTCGCTTGCTACTCTGACTCGACCCAAGAGCCCTTAAGGCCACTCGTCACTATTATTACTTACCTGACTCACCAAGCGTCCTAGACGGACTGCAACATGTATATAAACCCATATCATTCACAGTTGGGCCTTAAGCCTGACTTAGAATCAATCTTGCGACTTTCTGGTCATTGGCATACAAAGTGGGAAGGCCACTGGACCGACTTCGACTCTAGAACTACTGGCAAGGACCTTCCGAGGAGGGGGATCACTTCATCGTCAACTTAGACCCTTGTACAGACCGCATTTACTTGCCTATCGACTAGCCTTGCTTTGCAAGTGCTCGCTGAGTAGGGAGACCAGCCCCCATTCGACTAAAGACTTTCTAGTGCTGCTTAACGCGCATCCAGACCCCAAACTGCCAACGTCTGGCCCTTGCGCCCGCAGGAGCGTAACATCACCTTGGACTGCACTTACTGTACCTATCTGACTCATTTCCACTCTGACTCACCTCTTTTTACAAACTTTGACTGTGATTAGTTGTTATGGACTTACCTCAATCTACAGGGCAAGCCACACCTCCTGGTTCCAGAACCCATCCTCCCTCCTCCTGATCCGCACCCATTTCTATCCCCAAACATGCCTGTATTCACTGGGCATTCTGCAAGAGGTCTGGATGCAAGTGGCATGACTAGACCCACTATTGTTCTGATGTGTGGTACCTTTGTCTCGATGTTCTGTGGGACTTATTGTGGCCTGATACTGATATGCTTACTGATCCAATGACTGGATGCTTATTGATCGAATGACTGATTGTTCCCATGTTATTGTTCCAAGATCCAAAAACACACTCTATGATATCATAGCTTACTGATAGCTTACTGATACTTAGGAAGAGCTGACAGGCCTGAGAAGACTGCTTATTGATCGTATTTGTTACTTACAAATCCCTAAGTAGCAGGCTTGTATTTAAACCCTTTAGCAGTTGTAGAGTCGAGCCAAGCTCGACTTAATCATACATTGGTCTTGCTGACTACCATCTCACCTATTGGAGTGACCCCTCTCATCGTCTAACCAACTCTCGATCCCCTTGGATAACCTCCAAGGAACTCCAAAGCTTAGTGATTGAGCTAAATCAATCAGCACTCCAGAACAGGTGAGACACTACTGCGAACTCTATCAAGAGTCAAGTGTCAGTGATTCTTGACAGATGCTTGTTGTGCTTGCTGAGTTGCTGCTGCTGTTGCCATTGCATCATCTTAGCCACCATCGCTGTCACAACATGGCTACTGTTAGCACGAAGCTTTGTGTCGACATGCAGAGAGTTTGGCATGGCAGCGTGGTAAGACATCTGAAGTCGAGGATCTAAAGGGCGGCAGAGGTGGCGAGGCAGGCAGAGAGGGTGACGAGATCACACGAGAATAAGAGAGGGGGAGGAAGGCGAGGTGAGAGTGTTGGCCAATGTGGGCGTGCTGCAAGGTCGCCGTTGGTTGCCAGTGATGTCGCACAAGCGTTGTATGGTACTGTAAAGTCGAGAGAGCTATCACAAGAAGTGAAAGAAACAAGCATACTAAAAGGGGAAATATCGAGAATGGGGGCACGAGCAGGACTGTCCAACGAGGACAGCTGGCAGGACTTTTTGGGGCACAGAGCGGTTTGGCAAGGCAGAGGTGATGTCAGCCAAGTGAGAGGTCTGTCGGGGCTTCAGGCGATGAAGGGGGATCGGGCACACCATTGATTTCAGGGGGATTGATGAGGAAGATGAGGGCGAGAGGAGAGAGTGAGATGACAATGACAGAAAAGAGGTGTGAGGCACTTGCTGACAAATTGGAGGCATGCTCGAGGGGCGATGCAGATTAGATGGGAAAAGTTGGTCAGGGGGGAAGAGTCCACCTTGTTCGCAGTATAGAAGGGGTCAGATAGGCAAAAAAAAGTTAACATAAAAACAAACATACCATTATGGCTAATGTCCAACATAGGCAAATGGGCGGGTGGTCAAGATGCAGGCCGGCAGTTTTGCTTGTGTTGGCATTGGTGCTGGGGCCATGGGAGAAACACGAGAAAATGTGGGGCTTTGTGAGAGGGAGGGGCTGACTGAGGCGGGCAAAAAGGGAAGTGAGTGGCGGGCAGAAAGGGAAGCGAGTGAAGGAATGACTCGCAACTTGAATTTTTTTTGGTTCATATTATGACTAAGCACAAGATGTCCTTGTCTATGGCAAAGGGTGTATAGTAGGCAGTGCCACTGTGGTTCAGTGGTTAGGTCACATGTGCTATGTAATCTGTACTTGACAAGGTTGTGGGTTTGAATCATGCTTGACACACAAATTTGTCACAATGAAATTTGGCTAAGTCGAATTCTGACTGAAGACTGAGGTGACTGGAGTGTCTGAAGTGACTGGAAATATGCAGGCACCACAAGCGAGATCCAGTCTGAAATGTCTGAAATGCATGATCCGAAGACTTGGTGAACTGAAGAGATCTGAAGAGATCTGAAATCAACAGATTACAACTGAAATCGACAGATTTGACAGATTTTAGTCGATTTCAGTCGATTGCAAAAGTACTGATGTGGCCCTAGATTGAGGTAGGAGATGAAGTGAGTTCAAATGTGGCCATCACTAAGCATGTCGTAGATGCATAGTCCAGGGGGTAGACCATGATGAGAAGGGCATCGACTTTACGATCGCGCTCCCCTGCTTTCGTCTGCCGGGTAAGTCGATGTCCTTGCCAAGACAGTCATCTGTCAGGTGTGTGTACAAACCATGCCCATACATATGACAATGCGTTCTTGTACTTCCTCTTGAAGACCCCCTCCCTTGTCCGTGCCGTGCTGACACAGGTGCATTAACTCACATATGACACGCCGTCCGGCAGCCCGAGTATGGCACGAACATGTCCGGCGTGGGCAAAAAAGTCATCATCAAATACTCATCACCGAACATCGCGAAAAGCTTCCACATCGGTCACCTCCGGTCGATGATCATTGGCACGTTTTTGGCAAATCTGTACAAGGCCTGTGGGTGGCAAGTCGTGTCGATGAATCATTTAGGAGATTGGGGCACGCAAGTACGTCCGGTTCACTACGGCTCAGAAGAAGCGCTACAAAAAGATGCCATAAAACACCTGTTCGAGGCCTACGTGGACATTAATAAAGATGCAGAGTCAGACCCGGGTGTCAAAGCTGCAGCGGCGGCGTGGTTCAAGCGTATGGAAGACGACGATAAAGATGCGTTGAAGAATTGGCGCGTCTGGCGTGAGCTGTCCATGAAGAAGTATGCAAAAGTGTACGACCGATTAGACGTACATTTCGACATGTACACTGTCGAGAGCAAGGTCGGGAAGAAGTGGCAAGACTACGCGTTAGCGCAATTGAACGAGATGGGATTAATAACCGATGTAGAAGGTGCAAGACTTGTCGACCTGGAGAAGTGGAAGCTCGGAAAAGCAGTATTACGGAAAAAAGGTGCGCCTATCCACTGATCCTCATCCTTCTCTTCCTTGCTTCATACCTCGTTCATGGCCCAGATGGGACGTCGATCTACATGACCCGCGACATCGGCGGCACGATCGAGCGCTACAAGCAGCACAAGTTTGACAAGATGCTGTATGTCATCTCATCCCAGCAGGGCCTACACATGGCGCAGTTTATCAAGATGCTACATGTGGTCTTCCTTATACGTGAGGCGGCAAGTGCGATGCATGAGCAGATGAAGAAGAATGAGGAGAAGTACGCTGCTGTTGAGGACCCAGAGCAGACGAGTGTCGAGGTCGACCTCACAGGGATCAAGATCCAGGACATGGCCGCGAAACGGTGCGCAACATTCTCTCTCCTCCACGTCTCTGACCTCTCGCCCTGACTCTGACTAGAATAAACAACTACAACTTCAACTGGGACCGGATGACGTCGTTCGAGAGCGACACAGGGACATACATACAATACGCGCACGTGCGGCTGTCCTCGCTCACGCGGAAGAACCCAGAACTGCTGCCGCTGCCGGCACTGGAGGAGATCGCGGCGGAGACGCTGGCGGAGCAGCCGGCGGCGCGGGAGATCGCGTTTTTGCTGGTCACGTACCTGGACGTGGTGCGGACGGCGCTGCGGACGCACGAGCCGAGTGGGGTGGTCACGTTCGCGTTCCGGCTCGCGCACGCGATTTCGAGCGCGTGGGAGACGGTGGTGGTCAAGGGCGGGACGGACATTGAGCGGGCGTGGGCGCGGATGTGGCTTTATTTGTGTGCGCGGGACGTGCTTGGGTCTGCGATGTGGTTGCTGAGCATTCGGCCGCTGAAGCGGATGTGAGGGCGAGAAATTCTGATTCGCTCTTTTGTACCTTGTACGATCCGGATAGAGCGAAGAGAAGGTTTTTTTTTGATAGACAACGGCATTCAGGTGAGATTACCATCAGATGCACAGAAACTTACGTGACAAGGTTGGAATAACAGATTGGCCCGTGCGCGTGCGATGACGGTCCGCCATCATGAGCGCCGAACAGTCAAATTATCCAGCTACATCTCTATACCTTCTCCCATCATGCCACTAGAGCCCTTCAACGTATACCGGGAACAACTCTCGTCCTTATATCAAGGAGTTGCGCTGTGGGAACCAAATCCCGTCGAGGAGCTCTATGACCAGGTCTCAATTGGCGATGTTGGTTATTTGCATAAAGGCTTTTTCTATCGCATGTTCAATGTCACACTTCCGCCGGACGATCCCTCGAACAACAAACTTGGTAAACCAGATGATTACACGCCTCTGGACTGTGGTCCATTCGTTAATATTCACAACACAACTATCACCAATCGAAATTTTTGCTCCCGTTATGTGTCAATCGACTCAGGAGGTAAGAATGCGGCAGCTATAGACCCTAGCGACCCTAACGATCCCAACGGCCCTAACGAGTAAGTCATAATTCCGGGACAGACGGCTGCGATAGACTTAGATCCTCCCAGTTTAGTGGGTAACAAATATAAGTGCCAGGGTCAAGGTGCACTTTTATATCTTCCTCATATTGGCCACCGCAAAGATGTCATCCGAGATGTGGAGTACGAGGAATACATACAAGAAAATGTGGCACAATGGTTCGCCTGGTCACAGAAGAACAAACTACGCGTTGAGCGGATGGAAGACCTCATTCTCGTTTCTGGGTGTACTTTGGTCAGATCATGGGCTGCCGCTGCGTTTATTGACCCCTCTGCGGAGATGGAGATGGAGATCTCCCTTGGTGTCCAATCGTTCGATAATGGTGGGGCGCGTTTCACCTGGAGCAATATTCATGGAATGATGGTATATCACAACAGTCATTCCGAGTCTGGCCAAGTCCGTTGCCCTGGTTATGGTGATTCATCTTGTGCTGATCTTTCCCTTCTCAATTACAGGACGCACCCGCACGTATGAATAAATGCATCTTCATCAGGGGCTTCCGAGCAAAGCAGGTCTTCCTCTTCTGGACAAGACCCATGCGGGCAGAAGCAGAGCCCCTCCCCGATGACCCTGATAACGACCCGGAGGATGAGATACAAGTGACCCGAATTTCAGACGCTCCGAACGTGCGTAATATCCGTAAAATGATGAAGAGAGACGCATGACACCTTGATCCCAGTATCGCGACCCACTCATTGGGGTTTTAGACTATATCGCAGAGGTTCGTCTGCTTGACCATTCGCTTCGACTCTCTTAATATTCTCCAAAAAGAATTGTCCACAGGATTGTGCTGAGGGTACCATTGCCATTGCCCATGATAACGACCTTCGGCTCATTGAAACAGTGGTACGTATTAAGTCGAAATGTCAAACTTACACCCCAAGTTAAACAGTAACGTATGCACCCAGGACAATGTGACCGCAAGTGCAGTAGAGACCTTCTTACGTGAACATAAGATCCCCGTGTTCGTTAAGAATGGTGGTATGTGCGTTGTAATACTACAATTGATATGAGAAGAGCTGAATTCTAGCTTCTGCAGCTGTAACGTTACACGAGGGTGAGCCTCCGGTACCTGACGATACAAAGGCAGTGTTCTACATCACAGCGGAATCGGGGGTGCGATATCTTTTATTGAAGCGAGAAACATTCATGAAGTACTAATTATCTCAACCCAAGGGAGAACCAGTTCCACTTACTGTACACCCTGTATTGAGCGAGTATCTTCTCAGACTAGAGATTAGGCCAGCTGACCACGACTACGGCCTTCCACCGGAAGATATAACCTCCCTCGCTGTCCATCCACCAATGTTATCTCTAATTTTGGAGAACCACCAAGTCTATCCAGAACCTATTCACATCCGGGCTTCTTCAGGTGTTGGTGTCACGGTTGAAGACGTACTGAGGACGATACACGAGGAGCTGAGAATGCCATTGCCCAAGACAAAACAGCAAGACTTAGCTTCATGTAGGTTTGAGCACTTGGGTGGTAGGGACAGGCTCCAGGTTTTACCCAAACATCCAGTCGAAGACACAGCACCCTGTGGGCCCATATTATCCTCTGCGGAGTCTTTGTAAGTCGACAGGCCTTCTGTGGTCGGTTTTTCTTTTCAGAGCATTTCGTTCTGATTTTCTTCAGGGATGAACCAAGTCCCCTGGCGGCCACCCCAATGTTTATCAATACGACCGCAGCCGATGCCCTACACGACGTCTCACTGGGGTCAATGCAGGGCACGGTGCTTGCTTCTATGCCATTCCATCAAGGGATATTTCCGGCGTACCATAGAGACATGTCGCATCATGCGCCTGGGTGGGGGACCGCCGCACAGGCATCAGCACTGCCTCAGCTTGTCGTGGAGGCTCCACGACAGCCTGACTCTGAGGACCCTTCGGGCCCGTCGACCCTAGTAGTACCGCGCAGCCCGTCACCGTCTGAGCACGGACCAGCACTCCATAGAGAAATGCCGTATCATGTGGATGTGATAGCCCCGTCGGCACTACCTCCGCCTGTCGTGGAAGAGTCTCCAGCCCAGTTGAGCCGACAGAGCAGTCGAAAATCGTCCAGGCATGAATCGATATCTCAAATATCCGCGCTCGATCCACCCTCAGAGCAGGTACGGCCCCTGAAATCACCGATGCCCCAGGCTCGTAGGTCTAGAGCCCAGTCGATAGGCGCGCCGACAAGTCCCCATTCAGCTTCCAGACTACCGGCCCCAGGTGATGCAAGGACGGTGGAACCGAGGGTGCGATATTTATTTATTGAAGCGAGAAACATCCATGAAATGCTAACGATCTCAACTTAAGGGAGAGCCAGTTCCACCTGCTGTACATCCCGTGTTGGCCGAGTATCTTCCCATCAGGCCTGTAAGTCAACCTTCCAACATTTATCAGAGCCAACTCTCGTCCCTATATCATGGGGTCGCGTTGTGGGAACCAAACCCCTTGAGAAATATGTATAATCAGGTCTCGATCGGCGACGTCGGTTACGCCCACGAAGGGTTTTTCTATCGCATGTTCAACGTCACACTTCCATGGAACGATCCCTCGAATCAAAAACTTGGTGAACCAGAGCCGTACAAAACTCTGGTCAGCGATCCATTCGCCAATATACGTAAAGCAACATTGACCAAAGGAGATTACTATTCCCGTCTCGTGTCCAAAGAGGACAATGCTGGTAGGGTGCGCGCTGCGGGACCAGACGAGTGAGTCATTGTTCTCTCCCACACAGCCCGAGTCAACTAACATGCAGTCTCGCAGGACGAGCGGTTTCACGTACAAGTGCTCAGGTCCAGGAGCACTTTTGCATCTTCCTCACGATGGTCAGCACCTAGATGTTATCCGCACCAAGGTGTTCGAGGACTACATCCGAGACAACGTGGTTACCTGGTTTAACTGGGCACAGAAGAAAGGACTGGGCGTAGAGCGGATGGAAGACCTTATTCTGGTCTCTGGGTGTTCTTTGGTCACTTCATGGGCAGCGGCTGTTTTCGTTGACCACGGGGAAATTTCCCTGGCAATTCACTCACTCAAGGGCGGCGGAGAAAACATTAGCTGGGGCAACATTCGAGGAACCGTAGTACATCAAAACAGTCGTTTTGACCCAGTCTGTCCTTCCCATTACATTTATTCGCTCTGCGCTGATTATCACCCTACTACCTTGAAAGAACCCGGCTCGAGATCAATGTGTCTTCGTCAGAGGGTTCCGAGCAAAGCGCGTCTTCTTCCCGACCAGAAGAATTCGGGCTGCAACCGAACCCCGTCCTAATGACGCTGACAACAGTGATGAGATACAGATAAGCGGGGTTCCAGACGCCCCAACAGTACGTAGTGTTAGTCAAATGATGAGGAGGAAACCATGACTCTTTGATGACAGTATCGCGACCCACTTGTCGGGGTACTAGACTATCTCGCAGAGGTTCGTCTACCTGACTATTTTCTTTAACTCTACTCAATTGTGCTCCAAAAGAAATGCCCCGACGACTGCGAAAATGAAACCATAGCTATTGCCCATGATGACGACCTTCAGCTCATTGAAAACGTGGTACGTTCAAGTCAAAGTCCAAACTCAAGCCTGAATTTAATGTTAACAAGTAACGTACCTGCCCAGGAAACTCTAACTGCGAGTGCAGTGGAGACGTTTTTGCGTGAATATCAAATGCCAGTGCTCATTGAGAATGGCGGTATATATTTTACACCACTTCAATGAGTGCAGGAAGACCTAAATGTAACATTTTGCAGCCGCAATCCTACACGAGGATGAACTCCCGGTGCCAGATGGTGCCAAGGCAATTTTCTACGCGACAGCGGTATTGGGGGTGCGACCTCATCTATTCTTGAAACAACCACGAAGTACTAATAATTTCAACCCAAGGGAGAGCCAGTACAGCTCGTCTTGCATCCCGTGTTGGCCAAATATCTCCTCAAACTAGATCTCAGCGAGCCTGTTGACCACGACTATGAGCTACCAAAAGAAGAAACGACATCCCCCGCCGTGTATCCACCGATGCTATCTCTAACACTGGAGAACCAGCAAGGGTACCCACAACTTATCGGCATCCGGGCTTCTGGAGACTCTCCGAGTGTCGGTATCACAGTTCAAGACGTGCTGAACACGCTACAAGAGGACCTACGGAAGCCACTGCCCAGACGACAATTGGGCAAGTTGAGCGATGAGGTACGGACCGTTATCAACGGCTCGTTCAAAGTGAGATGCAAGGCCGAAGAGGACCTCAGCAAAGGCCCGTGTAGGTTTGACCAACTGGGCGGCAGGAACAGGCTCCAGATTTTACCGAAACACCCGGCCGACGAGGAATTGCTTCTTCAGCCTACACCGTCTTCGGCAGAGTCTTTGTGAGTTGGCGGACTTTGACCGTGGTCGCTTTTCCTTTCGCGGCGCACCTGGTTCTGATATTTTTTTTTCTAGTGATGAATCAAAGGTTGCAGGCCCTTCGAGGATCCGCGGAGGGTAAAGGAGGCGGAGAACGCGGAAGCGATATAAGGGCGAGGAGGATAAGCAGCGACTAGAAATCGAATGTTATAGAACTTTGGATCAACATCCGATGATGCTGGTTTGGATTTGTTGGATACGGTACGATCGTGTTATTCCCTATGATACATGCTAGCTGCTGAAGGGAGCAGTTCAAATGCGGCTTGCTGTTCCGTAGGGTGTGGTAGTCAAGGTAGTAGTAGCTCTGAATTACAGATTCCCCGGGGGGGTGGAAACCTAAGAGCATGAACGTGTTAGCTCCGCAGATGATTTTACCTTCCCGCCTGCCTCCAATGTCGACCCGCTGATACGCCTCATAACCTATACCCTACACAGATGGAAATTCACATCAGCAAGAGCATTGCCTTGTCCATGGTGATTCCCCGGGCTCTCTCCGAAGGCATACGGGTTATGAGAGAGTCGACTGTACTCCATGATTCATATAAGGTCTGCGACCTATGGACATCATGATGATTAGACTTCGACTATTAGAACGGATGTGAGGGGGTACGCGGTTGACTGGAGTCTTCTTTCCACGCCTCGACATTTCGCGTGGTGGGACAGTTCTTACATTGGAAAAACAGAGGAATCAGCCTGAGGTTAATGACCAAGAGGCATACAGAGATCGGGAGGTAAGACTACAGGACCCTCACCCGCGAAAAAATCTTAAATCGAGAGATTGCACTCGTATCATCTTGCTGCAGAGCTGGCGTTGCTGGCGGTACGGCGAAGCACACCTTCTAGGCCAGAAGAATGCGGGCTGCAGCCGAACACCGTCCTGATGATACTGGCAAGAGTCATGGTGGATAAGATACAAATAAGCGAAGTTCCCGGCGCCCCAACAGTACGTGGAGTTAGTGAAATGATGTAGGGTGAATCCAGCACAGGCTGGGGACCTAATCCGGAAACCTGCCGGTGACGTGGACGGGAACCGGGTTTCCGGCTCGTCGTATGATGAGTGCGTGCACAGAGAAGACGGTAGCGTTGAAAGTATGGAGTCCGAGCGAGAACTGGGGAATTGAAAGGGAGGATAAGTGAGTAGGTAGATGGGTATAGATTAGGGTGTGGAGAGAAGCAAGAAGAGGCTTACTAGGCCGCCTGCGAGGTAGACACCCAGCGTACCGCGGTGCTTGCCTAAGCTGACCTTCTCAGGAATGGGCTCACCCAGACCCGGCGAGGGTCATAATCTGAGCATGGAAGACACATTTGGTTGTCGTCGTGGACGTTCTGGATGCAGCGATGGAGGCAAGCCGAGCCATGGCGTGGGAATGTCCATGCCCTAGATTAAGGTTAGGATCTCACCGTTACGCGGTGTAGACTTTACGATCACGCTCCCCTGCTTCCGTCTGCCGATGTCCTCGCCAATACGGTCATCGGTCAGGTGTGTGTACAAACCGTGGGCATATATACTCTCCACTTTTTCCCTGACGATCGTGATCCTCTCCGCTCCCTGCTCTATGGTGATGGTCATTGCGCGCAGTTCCAAGCGGACGATTTCGTCGAATCTGTCACCCATGACAAGGCATTCTTGCACTTCATGTTGAAGACCTCCTCCCTTGTCTGTGCAGTGCTTACACAGGTGCATGAACTCAAATATGACACGCCGTCCGGCAGCCCCGAATATGACACGCCGCCCGGCAGCCCCGAATATGACACGCCGTCCGGCAGCCCCGAATATGGCACGAACATGTCCAGCGCGGGCAAAAAAGTCATCATCGAATACTCATCACCGAACATCACGAAAAGCTTCCACGTCGGCCATCTCTGTTTTTGGCAAATCTGTACAAGGCCTGTGGGTGGCAAGTCGTGTCGATGAATCATTTGGGAGATTGGGGCACGCACGTACGTCTGATTCTTTATGGCATTTTGCATACCAATTCTACCGATGTGGTATTTCGCTCTTATTCTTTCTGTTTCATAGTTTGGTTTAATCGCCGTAGGTTTTGAAAAGTACGGCTCAGAAGAAGCGCTACAAAAAGATGCTATCAAACACCTGTTCGAGGCCTACGTGAATATCAATAAAGATGCAGAATCAGACCCGGATGTCAAAGCTGCAGCGGCCGCGTGGTTCAAGCGTATGGAAGACGGCGATAAGGAGGCGTTGAAGAATTGGCGTGTCTGGTGTGAGCTGTCCGTGAAGAAGTACGCAGAAGAGTATGACCGATTAAACGTACATTTCGACGTGTACACTGGCGGGAGGAAGGTCGGGAAGAAGTGGCAAGACTACGCGTTACAGTGATCGAATGGGATTAATAAGCGATGTAGAAGGTGCAAAAATTGTCGACCTCGAGAAGTGGAATCTCGGAAAAGCAGTATTACGGAAAAAGGGTGCGCCTATCCACTGATCCTCATCCTTCTCTTCCTTGCTTCATACCTCGTTCATAGCCCAGATGGGACGTCGATCTACTTGACTCCCGATATCGGTGGCGCGATCGAGCGCTACGAGCAGCACAAGTTTGACAAGATGCTGTATGTCATCTCATCTCAGCAGGACCTACACACGGCGCAGTTTATCAAGACGCTACATTTGATGGAGTTTCCTTGGGCGTCGAGTATAGTAGAGCACGTTAACTACGGTCTCGTGCTTGGTATGGTATTGTAAGGGGAGGCCCGCCGCTGGGCTCGGAAAGGCCATTCGGAGCGCCTAGTACACTTTTTGGACAGCACTCGGACATTCGTTGATTACTCCTTTCATACGATTGCTTTTCTCCTTTCTCCCTAGTCTCATTTACTGTCCCTGCACCCTGAGCGAAACGGCCCCCTCAACGGAACAGTCACGCTATGTCACAGAGCCATTTAAAACCCCGCTATGCCTTGGGCTCGGCATTAACCGAGGGCTCGCAGAAGATCCTGACTGAGCCTGGGAGCTCCGACATGATTTCTAAGCGGCAAGCGTGACAAACAGTGTTTTTTTTATTTCACGACACAACGCATCTTTCATCGAGAAAATTTATGGACATATAGAGAGAGGGTACTATATACAGTGTACGAAGTTCGATGGCAGTTGAATGAAAATTGAGCGAGTAATTCGTGGTGTTCCGTTCAGGAACCAAACGGCAACCTCGCGCGCGCCCGTGTCAGCCAGCATTCATACCCATTGCCGGAGAGTATTGCATATTCAAACCATGTATATAAGCCCTAACAGGCTTCGAGTACAAAAGCAAACGAGCGAGCGCGGGAGCGCAAGCTCGCTCGGAATATCACCCTTTTCCCCCTTCTTCAATGTAAACCCTTTCTCCTATCCCCAACGGAACTCGACTCTGGCGAACGAACTCACAGCGCGTCGATACGACGCTTCGCGCTTACGGTATGAACACGCGAAAAGGGACAGGGGTCTTCCTTGAGCAAATTATCCGTGAGGCGGCAAGTGTGATACACGAGCAGATGAAGAAGAATGAGGAGAAGTACGCCGCTGTCGAGGACCCAGAGCAGACGAGTGTCGAGGTCGGCCTCACAGGGATAAAAATCCAGGACATGGCCGCGAAGCGGTACGCAACATTCTCTCTCCTCCGCAGGTCTCTAACCTCTCGCTCTGACTCTGACTAGAGTAAACAACTACAACTTCAACTGGGACCGGGGGCCATACTTACAATACGCGCACGTGCGGCTGTCCTCGCTTACGCGGAAGAACCCAGAACTGCTGCCACTGCCGGCACCGGAGGAGATCGGCGGAGACGCTGGCGGAGCAGCCGGCGGCGCGGGAGATCGCGTTTTTGCTGGGCACGTACCCGGATGTGGTGCGGATTGCGCTGCGGACGCACGAGCCGAGCGGGGTGGTCACGTTCGCGTTCCGGCTCGCGCACGCGATTTCGAGCGCGTGAGAGATGGTGATGGTCAAGGGGGAGACGGACGTCGAGCGGGCGCGGGAACGGATGTGGCTTTATTTGTGTGTGCAGGACGTGCTTGGGGCTGCGATGCGGTTGCTGAGCGTTCGGCCGCTGGAGCGGATGTGAGGGCGGGAAATTCCCTCGTATGATCCGGATAGAGCGAACAGAAGGTTTTTCATGGACAACGGTATTCAAGGCACAGACAGAAGTCGTTCCCTACGTGAAAATATACCAATTGGCATATTGATCTGTCCAGTTAAGTGTGTGGGTGGGATGCATTGCAAGTAGTGCCGGCCGTGCACGGGCACGTATCCTTTTGTGTCGGCCCGAAAGCGACCTCCGTGTGCTTTGCACGTTTTGCAACATCCGACCACCTCACAATGGCAGCAAGGTCACCGTGAACGTACCGAATAATCAAATTATCAAGCTACACCTCAAGGCCATCATGCCGCTAGCACCCTTCAACGTATACCGAGAACAACTCTCGTCCTTATATCATGGGATTGCGCTGTGGGAGCCAAATCCTATGGAGGGTGCCTACAACCAGGTCTCAATCGGCGATGTTGGTTATATCCATGAAGGCTTTTTCTATCGCATGTTTAATGTCACACTTCCATCAAATGATCCTTCGAACAACAAACTTGGTACCCCAGATGATTACATGCCTCTGGACTGTGGTCGATTCGTCAATATCCGCAAAGCAATTTTGGACAAAGGAAATTATTGCTCTCGTTATGTGTCAATGGAGGCAGGAGGTCATAATATGGCGACTATGGACCCTAATGAGCCTGAGTAAGTCATGATTCTACTCCGGACTCGACGGCCACACTGCAAGCAGCTCAAATCCTCCCAGTGCAGAGGGTAACAAATATGAGTGCCAGGGTCGAGGTGCATTCTTATCTCTTCCTCACGATGGTCGCCGCAAAGACGTTATCCGGACAAAGGCATTCGAGAAATACATACGAGAAAATGTGGCTCGATGGTTCGCCTGGTCAAAGGCGAACCAACTGGGCGTTGAGCGGATGGAAGACCTCATTCTCGTTTCCGGGTGTACTTTGGTCACTTCATGGGCTGCTGTTACATTCATCGAACCTTCTTTGAAGACGGATATCTCCCTTACTGTCCAACCATTCGACGACGGTAGGGCATGTTTCAAGTGGAGCAATAGTCCTGGAAACGTGGCATATAAACACAGCCATACTGACCCAGTCCGTTTCCCTAGTTATGCTGATTTATGTTGTGCTGATCTCTCCCCCCTTGTCGATCACAGGACCCACCTCTGAATCAATGCGTCTTTATCAGAGGCTTTCGAGCGAAGCGGGTCTGCTTCTGGACCAGATCGATGCGGGCAGCAGCAGAACCCCTCCCCGATGACCCTGACAAGAGCCGGGAGGATGCGACACAAGTGACCCAAGTTTCAGATGCTCTGAATGTGCGTAATATCAGTAATATGATGAAGAGAGATGTATGACCCCTTGATCCCAGTATTGCGACCCACTCACCGCGATTTTGGACTATGTCGCAGAGGTTCGTCTGATTGAATATTCGCTTCAACTCTCCAAAATTTCTCCATAAAGAATTGTCCGCAGGATTGTGCTGAGGATACCATAGCTATTGCGCATAATAACGACCTTCGGCTAATTGGAAACGTGGTACGTACTAAGTCAAAATGTCAAACTCATACCGAGTCAAACAATAACCCATGCACTCAGCAAAATATGACTGCAAGTGCAGTAGAAACCTTTTTGCGTGAAAATCAAATCCCTGTGTTCGTTGAGAATGGCGGTATATGCACTGTATCATTACAATGGATATAAGAAGGGCTGAATGCTAGCTTCTGCAGCTGCAACGTTACGCGAGAGTGAGCCTCCGGTACCCGATGGTGTAAAGGCGGTGTTCTACGCCACAGGAGAATTGGGGGTGCGATATCTTTTTCTGAGGCGAGAAACATTCATGGAATGCTAATGATCTCAACCCAAGGGAGAGCCAGTTCCACTTGCCGTACACCCCGTGTTGAGCGAATATCTTCTGAGACTAGAGATTACTGGACCAGTTGACGACGACTATGACCTTCTACCAGAAGAAATGACCTGCCTCGCTGTGCACCCACCAATGTTATCTTTAATTTTGGAGAACCACCAAGGTTATCCGGAACCTATTTACATCCGGGCTTCTTCGGGCGTTGGTGTCACGGTCGAAGACGTGGTGAGAACCATACACGAGGAGCTGAGAAGGCCATTTCCCGGGTCACTATCGAGCAAGTTTATTGATGTCCCACGTCACCTCAACGCCTTGTTGCACGAGGGACGCGTGACAGAACAGCATGGTGTCGGCTCATGTAGGTTTGACCACCTGCGTGGTACTAGGGACAGACTCCAGGTTTTACCCAAACATCCGCTTGAAGACACGGCATCCCACTGGGCTATATTATCCTCTGCAGAGTCTTTGTAAGTTAACGGACCCCCCGTTATCAGTTTTTCTTTCTTTTCAGAGCATTTGCTCAAGTCCATCCATGGGATCCATCCTGTCCACTTCACCACGTCCCATGGGTGTGCCTCCAGTAAATTTCACAGTGATACAGTTCCAACGCATGTGCTCCCGCCGGACACTGCAGGGCCCAAGCTGAAGCAGGCGACGATCCGAGTAGCCCAGGGCAGCCCAACACCAGAGATACCCGCTCCCTCATCCGAGGTTGCTCTGGTATCATCCATAGCCGCGCCTGACAATGCAGAGCCATTTAAGTCCCTCGAATCCGTACCATCCGGACTTGAGGCACTACCGGAGCAACCACGGCTGGTCGCGACCCCTGGTACAAACCAAGTACAAGCCAAGGACAATGAAGACCGTCCTTCACTCCTACCGTGCAGGGCGTCCGTTCAGGCGACTTCAAGTATGTGGTCATATGTCGTCCTCTCAATGATAATTACTACTACCGCCTACAGATTCAGGACTCTCGTTGTGGGCAAGGTGCGTCCAAGCTATTTGACAAGTTCTAAAAGAAATTGTTACAAGTTTCATCGCAGCGGAACTCCCGAAAGTCTTCCCTCGGCAATGCCGCTGTACCACAACCCCTCAATCGGACAGCTTAGTTGGCCACAGGTGGGTTAGGCCTGACGAACTGGAAGTAGAAGAGTAGGTCAGGTGGAGGGGAGAATTCGCACGGATGGGGGAGACATAAGACTGGTGGTGGACGTTCTACGAGAATAGCCAAGTTTATCGGAGGGACGGGGAAAAGGAGAGCAATAGGTTGGGTGGGAAGAGAAGTGGGAGGCATTTCGAGAGGATGATTATTAGGGAGTACCGTGTCACCGTCACTCAACGGGAATTTGTGTCTAGATGTACCTGGGCAAAAGAGGTGTTCAATTGGCCAAGCTCGACCTTCTTCTCACCCCCAAACTGACCATGCAGCGAAGACCTACTCATTGTCCGAAGCCCCATCGGGTGATGTCACTGCAGAATGTGTACTTCCCGTCATCAGAACAGCTTCAATTGGTGAAAAAAAAAAGGACGGCGGTCTAATTATATGACAATGCTGGTGCATGCGATTATTTTGTACCTATTTTGGTGTCACTCGACCGAGTGGACATTCGAGAAATCACAGATGTGTCGGCACTCCACCCAAATCCGAAACTACAATGAAATAAAAACTTGTATATAGACAAAGTACCACTGATTCACGCCATCAATTTACGACAAGTTTCATGAAATTTGGACCACTCATTGTCGAGAAATCCCAATCCCAATATTTGGCCCTCGGAAACGAAATAACTGTTGATTTATAAGCTTTCCCGAACAGGACATACTAGCTGAGTTCAAATAATTTGCAGATTGATTGCAAATTATTTGAACTCAGCTCAGCTGTTGTGACAGGGATGCGATGCGATGACCGACACGGATGCGATGAGTCAACTCGTCCTAGATATTTAAAGTGGCCATCGCAAAGCGTATCGCAGATGCTTTACTCCCTCTGACTGTTGAGAAAGTCTACCAGGGTGTAGACTGTGGTAAGAAGGTTTACGATCGCGCTTCCCCGCTTCCGTCTGCTAGATAAAGTTCATGTGCTTGCCAACAGTCATCAATCAGGTGTGTACAAACTATGAGCCTATCTTCATTTTTTTCCTGATGATCGTGATCGGATCCAGTCCCTGCCCTGTGGTGATCGCGCGCAGTTCCAAGAGGACGGTTTCGTTGAGTCCGTCACCTACAACAAGGCGTCCTTGCACTTCATGTTGAAGACCTCCTCCTTTGTCCGCGCATATGACACGCCGTCCAGCAGCCCCGAGTATGGCACGAACACATCCTGCGCGGGAAAAAAAGTCGTCATCGAATACTCATCACTGAACATCGCGAAGAGCTTCCACGTCGGTCGGTCACCTCCGTTCGACCATCATTGGTGCATTTTTGGAAAATCTGTACAAGACCTGTGGGTGGCAAGTCGTGTCGGTGATTTGTTTGGGAAATTGGGACGCACAAGTACGTCCGTTCTCTATGGTTTCGGCGTACCACTTCTACCGATGTGATATTTCGCTCTTATTCTTTCTAAGTTTGATTTAATCGCCGTAGGTTTTGGGAAATACGGCTCAGAAGAAGTGCTACAAAAAGATGCGATCAAACACCTGTTCGACGTCTACATGAACATCAATAAAGATGCAGAGTCAGACCCGGGTGTCAAAGCTGCAGCGGCTGCGTGGTTCAAGCGTATGGAAGACGGCGACGAGGATGCGTTGAAGAATTGGCGCGTCTGGCGTGAGCTGTCTGTGAAGAAGTACGCAGAAGAGTACGACCGATTAAACGTACATTTCGACGTGTACACTGGCGAGAGCAAGGTCGGGAAGAAGTGGCAAGACTACGCGTTAGAGCGATTGAACGAGATGGGATTAATAAACGATGTAGAAGGTGCCAAACTTATCGACCTGGAGAAGTGGAAGCTCGGGAAAGCAGTATTACGGGAAAAGGGTGCGCCTATCCACTGGTCCACATCCTTCTCTTCATCGCTTCATACCTCGTTCATAGCCCAGATGGGACGTCGATCTACTTGACCCGTGACATCGGCGGCGCGATTGAGCGCTACGAGAGGCACAAGTTTGACCAGGTGCGCTATGTCATCTCATCCCGACCTACACACGGCGCAGTTTATCAAGATGCTAGATCTGATGGAGTATAGAGCATGTTAACTACGGTCTCGTGCTTGGTATGAGCACGCGAAAAGGGACTGTGGTCTTCCTTGAGCAGACTATCCGTGATGCGGCAAGTGTGATACACGAACAGACGAAGAAGATGAGAAGTATGCTGCTGTCGAGGACCCAGAGCAGGCGAGTGTCGAGGTCGGCCTCACAGGGATCAAAATCCAGGACATGGCCGCGAAGCGGTGCACAACACACACGCTTCCACACGTCTCTAACCTTTTGCTCTGACTGCGACTCGTCACAAATGACGTGGTTCGAGGGTGACATAGGGCCATACCTACAATACGCGCACGTGCAGCTGACCTCGCTCACACGGAAGGACCCAGAACTGCTGCGACTGCCGGCGCCAGAGGAGATCGCGGCGTGACGCTGGCGGAGCAGCCAGCTGCGCGGGAGATCGCGTCCCTGCTGGGAACGTACCCGGACGTGATGCGGACGGCGCCGCTGACGCACGAGCCGAGCGGGGTGGTCACGTTCGCGTTCCGGCTCACGCACGCGATCTCGAGCGCATGGGAGACGATGGTGGTCAAGGGCGAGACGGTCGTCGAGCGGCGGATGTGGCTTTATTTGTGTGTGCGGGACGTGCTTGGGGCTGCGATGCGGTTGCTGAGCATTGGGCCGCTGGAGCGGATGTGAGGGCGAGAAATTCTGACTCGCTCTTTTGTACCTTGTACGGTCCGAGCAGAGCGAACAGAAGGTAGTTGATAGACATGGTATAAGGCGCATACAGAACTTGGTGGTGAGACTACCATCACATACACGGAAATTATTCCTTCTTTGGCACCACCGTGACACAGCCATGCACGTGTACACCACCATTGCGGCATGATCACCATAAGCGCATGACTGTCACATTGTCTGCCTACATCTCTATTCTTTCTCCCAACATGCCACTAGAATCCTTCGACGTATATCGAGAACAACTCTCGTCCTTATATCATGGGGCTGCGCTGTGGGAGCCAAATCCTATGGAGGGTGCCTACGACCAGGTCTCAATCGGCGATGTTGGTTATATCCATGAAGGCTTTTTCTATCGCATGTTTAATGTCACACTTCCATCAAATGATCCTTCGAACAACAAAATTGGTACCCCAGACGATTACACGCCTCTGAACTGCGATGCATTCAATATCCGCGAAGCGGCTTTGGTTCGAGGAGATTATTACTCCCGTTATGTGTCAAAAGTGTCAGGAGGTGATAATGTGGCGGCTATAAGCGCTGGCGAGTAAGTCATAATTCTACGCGGACAGCTGCAATTGACTTACATCCTCCCAGTGCAGAGGGTAACAAATATGAGTGCCAGGGTCAAGGTGCACTTTTATCTCTTCCTCACGACGGCCACCGCAAAGACGTCATTAGGACAAAGGCGTTCGAGGAATACATACGAGAAAATGTGGTTGGATGGTTCAACTGGTCACAGAAGAACGAACTGGACGTTGAGCGGATGGAGGACCTCATTCTCGTTTCCGGGTGTACTTTGGTCACTTCATGGGCTGCCGCTGCGTTTGTTGACCCCTCTGTGAAGACGGAGGTTTGTCTTTCTGCCCAACCATTCGATAACGGTGGGGCGCGTTTCACCTGGAGCAATGTTCATGGAATCGTGGCAAGTCACAACAGTCATACTGACCTAGTTCGTTTCCCTGGCTATGCTGATTCATTTTACGCTGATCTCTCCCCCCTTGTCGATTACAGGACGCACCTCTGAATCAATGCATCTTTATCAGGGGCTTTCGAGCGAAAAGGGTCCTCTTCTGGACAAGACGCATGCGGGCAGCAGCAGAGCCCCTCCCTGATGACCCTGATAACGACCCGGAGGATGCGACACAAGTGACCCAAGTTTCAGATGCTCCGAATGTGCGTAATATCAGTAATATGATAAAGAGAGATACATAACCCCTTGATCCCAGTATCGTGACCCACTCAATGCGATTTTGGACTATATCGCAGAGGTTCGTCTGATTGACCATTCGCTTCAACTCTCCAAAATTTCTCCATAAAGAATTGTCCGCAGGATTGTGCTGAGGACACCATAGCTATTGCGCATAATAACGATCTTCGGTTCATTGGAAACGTGGTACGTAATATGTCGAACTCATACCGAGTCAAACAATAATGCATGCACTCAGGAAAATACGACTGCAAGTGCAGTAGAAACCTTTTTGCGTAAAAATCAAATCCCTGTGCTCGTTGAGAATGGCGGTATGTGCACTGTATTATTACAATGGATATGAGAGGGGCTGAATGCTAGCTTCTGCAGCTGCAACGCTACGCGAGAGTGAGCCTCCGGTACCCGATGATGTAAAGGCGGTGTTCTACGCCACAGGAGAATTGGGGGTGCGATATCTTTTTCTGAGGCGAGAAACATTCACGGAATGCTAATGATCTCAACCCAAGGGAGAGCCAGTTCCACTTGCCGTACACCCTGTGTTGAGCGAATATCTTCTGAGACTAGAGATTACTGGACCAGTTGACGACGACTATGACCTTCTACCAGAAGAAATGACCTGCCTCGCTGTGCACCCACCAATGTTATCTTTAATTTTGGAGAACCACCAAGGTTATCCGGAACCTATTTACATCCGGGCTTCTTCGGGCGTTGGTGTCACGGTCGAAGACGTGGTGAGAACCATACACGAGGAGCTGAGAACGCCATTTCAAGGCGTCGGCTCATGTAGGTTTGACCACCTGCGTGGCAGGGACAGGGTCCAGGTTTTACCCCAATATCCGCTTGAAGACACGGCTCCCCGTCGGCGTATATTATTCTCTGCAGAGTCTTTGTAAGTTGACAGACCTTCCGTAGTTAGTTTTTCTTTTCAAAGCATTCTATCCTAATTTGCTTCAGGTATGAACCAAGTCCCCTGGGGGCCGCCCCAAGTTTTGTCAATGTGACCCCGCAACCGAACCCTTACAAGGCGATGTCTGCGCTAGGGTCAATCCACCACACGTTGCTTGGTTCTATGCCATCCCATGAAGGGATATTTATGTCTTCGCCAGCCCTACACGCTCCGGGAACCGCTGATCCGCCAATGCAACACAGTCCAGGACCGTCCCAGTCCCCACTGCTACGAAATACACAATCGTCGTCTCCTACTCCCTCGACTCTACGGCGCAGCCCATCACCATTTGAGCGCGAACCCGCACACCACAGAGAAATTTCGCATCATACGCTTTCCTTCAGAAACGTGTTGTCTATACCACAGGAGTCGCGCCCATCCTTGCCTCAGATCGTCAGGGCTCGGTCAACGGACGCTCTTAAAAGAGATAACCGTTCCAATTTTACACCCTGGACCTTAGGTGAGAGTGATAACTGGCACGCATTTGAATCCTCACTGACGCCCTTGTAAGAGCTCTCGGATGTGGAGGCTTGGGCACCAACCATGAGTTCTCTTGCCAGTCAGTCACAGCTCACTTCGACGCTGCGCCCCAAGTATGTCTCTAGATTCTCGCTTGTAAATTACACCTGTCTCAACCCCTGTAGGCCCAGGATTCTCGTTTAGATGCCTCCATCCAGCGTGCTTGCCAGCAGGAGGTACTCTCTACGCGTGCCTCGTGGATGTAATCTAACAATGATGCGGGTGGTTAGTCCCGGGCCGGCCTTACAAGTTTAATCAGGACTGAGACGTAACCCGAGTACTACTAGTAGTGACCGTGTAGCGGTCGAGTACCGTGTGAGTGAGTGCGACGAGAATAGGCAGCGAAGTGGAGTCTTGACGAATGCGAAGCGAAGACAGTGTTGAAGGCGAATACAGGGGATGAGGCTCGAGGGCTCAGCCAGACTTGGCATCTCTCCGCTGCGTGACTCATTTATTGAGAGCCGGTGCTCGGTGGAGGCTCGATGACTATAAAATCATTTGTTCTGGCCCTCGAATTTCCCAATGTCTCACAGGTTCTCGCGATCCTCATTGATATTGGTGATCCACCGTGACACTGGCAACGCTGGCGGGCTGGATCAATTCATGAACGATTCAATGTCCACCCTCATTCTAAGCCCTACTTAAGGATGAAGACCTACGTCGTCTGACCTCACCCACCGTCAAACAATCGACCGATTTTTTTAATCGACCCTGATTACTTAATCACATGGCCCCAGGTCAGGGCCCGGGATTGCCTCTGTGCTCTGTGGGGCATCTCTCCGAACTGTCGAGCATGTCATTAGCTCCTACTCTCTGTGAGAAACAGCGCGGAAAATACACTACGGTGTTATCGACCGCGATCACTCTCTTAAGTATGCTTCCTTAAGCGAGACACGCCATGTCCCAATTCCTCAAGCTGAAGCAGGTCTCGGGGCCAGGATGACTAATTTCTTCTCGGGGCGACACCCCAGGGGGTCGTGCTGAGACCTACTCCTTTTTACTACAGTATTCACCCAACATCCAAAGTCAAGATACCGCCGAGAATACAGTTTATTTTCTTTGCCTGCCCAACACTTCACTGTCGTAAGTAACGGGGACCGCAATGCTGTCTTGGATACACGCTGTGGAATGCAAGTGCTGGCTTCAGTCAGAAAATACATACATTATTGTAAACTGATCCACTGGTGGTGGGGGGTTGTGGTACGATGCTTGATTGATGGTAGCACTTGCCTGGACCCTCTCTGGGTGCACTTTGGCCACTTCATGGGCAGCCGCTGCTTTCGTTGATGATGCGGAAATTTCCCTGGCAATCCACCCGAGAGCATTAACTGGAGTCACGGAGCAAGACTCAGGGATCTGTTCTACATCACAACAATCCTTTCGACCTAGTCTGTCCTCATTAAATTTATTCACTCGGCACTGATTATTATCCCATTACTTTGGAAGAATCCGGCTCGGGATCAATGTGTCTTCGTCAGAGGCTTCTGGGCGAAGCACGCCTTGTAGGCCAGAAGAATGCGGGCCGCACCCGAACCCGTCTTGATGATACCGGCAAGAGTCATGGTGGATAAGATACAAATATAGAGAAGTTATGAGCTAAACAAACACGACGAGCGACTCACCGCGAGGCCGATTAGCTAATTGGTTGCCTAATCGAGCGAAGGCAGTGGCTGAGAGACGAAGGCGAGATAAAGTCGAGAGGCACGCAGAGGGAGTAGAGGGACGCAGGGGGTTACATCACATTGCTCGGCTAGTATGGTATTTATACATTACAGCCCGTGGTAGTTTACTAAGGTGATAAGACAGAGAGAACAAAAACGAGGTGTGAGACAGCAGATATGTAATAAGCCACTACTACACCTTGAGACAATGATAATAATGTGTCGTGCCTGATAATACCTTTTGGACTTTATGCAGAGACCGGCCGAAGGAGTTGGGCATTGTATGGGGATCGTAATCGGAGCGGGCGAGGGTGTTTTGGTGCGTTCCGAGGTGTCCCATTGTGTGATCATCAGGTTGGGCCTTCGCTGCTTGCACTCGTGCTCTTGCATCAATTTGGAAACTAGATGATAAGATAATAAAACAAGACTATGCCCCCACAAAGGGGGCGGGTTCCAAAAATTATTGTGGGAGTGTCTGAGACGCATCCCGAGATCGAGTTTGATCCATCGCAAGATGGACTCGGATCTCCACGGCTGGCGGCCCGGGCTCTGCTCCGGGGTGCCCCTCTGAGGCCGCGATTTCCACCACACCCCCGCAGGCGCAACGGAGTCCAAGGGAGGTTCGTGGCTTGGTTGTCGCAGTACATAGTAGTCGGGGCAGATAATGAGGGGATGAGTTTGAATAGGAATTTGCGTAGCCAAATTGCCTCCTTGGCTGCCTGCATGGCCGCAACGTACTCGGCTTCGGCGGTGGACAGGGTGATGAGTTCTTGCTTGTGTGAACTCTATGAGATGGCGCCGCCATCGATTAGAAATGCATATCTCGAAATCGCACGGCGATGATCTTGGCTCGCCCCGTCCGCATCGGTATATCCTATGAGGTCATGGCTCTCCCCGCTGTAAGTCAGTTCATGGTCGCGGGTCTGGGATAGATACTGCATGACCCACTTCACTGCTTCCCAATGTGCCCATCTAGGGTTCTCGAGGAATTGCGAAAGTGTTGAGATGGCAAAGGTGATGTCAGGGTGGGTAGCGACGGATGCGTACATGAGACTCCCGATAGCCTCCCGGTATGGAAGCCG
This sequence comes from Russula dissimulans, assembly GCA_022376545.1. Taxonomy (NCBI): domain Eukaryota; kingdom Fungi; phylum Basidiomycota; class Agaricomycetes; order Russulales; family Russulaceae; genus Russula; species Russula dissimulans. The sequence continues at coordinate 8,077 of WTXJ01000179.1, read as the reverse complement.
TTCCATTTGCACGTCCTCGGTACTGTTCATGGGAATATCGGAGTGTGAGTATGATGCGCCGGGTACCATCGGCATGGCATACCCATGGGCGTCTTGCAGGCCGAACCGAGCGAGGACTGAATCGATATACAGCCGCTGCGACAATGAGATGGTCCTGTTTGAACGGTCGTGGGTGATCTTGATCCCTAGAAGCCAATGTATTGGCCCTAGGTCGGTGAGGGGGAAGCAGGCATTCAGCTTCTGCTTGTACTGGGTGATAAGAGCGCTTGAGCTGCCCGTTAAGGCGCAATCGTCAACGTGTATCGCGAGGATAAGTATCTCCTCCGCCACTTGGGCGTGGAATACCGCAGGGTCTGCTTGACTAGTGTGAAACCCGAGGTCAGCAAGCACGCGGGCGAGGGTTTTGTACCATCTGCGCCCGGCCTGTTTCAACTGTTACAATCTGACGGAACGGACCCCACTTTTTCTCACCCTCACATGACCCTTTGACCCCGTGACAGACTAGACTCGTGACTCGACTCTTGACTCATACTGATTGACTCATACTGTTACCAATTACGATTGATACTCAAGTACCTCATTTCATATCTATCACCCCTTCGCTTAAAACTTACGATTGATGTACTTGACATCTCGTTTCACCTTTCAGACTCATCCCCAGTGTTCTTCAGACTCGTCTTGTAATTCCCTTACTTCACGCACGGACCACGCCTCGTCATTATAAAAGACCCCTATGATAGACAGTTAGGCCTTAAGCCTGACTTAGTTGAACCTGTATCAACAAGCAGTAGTCTTCAGGGATAATACCCAGTTGAACCCTCTCTTCTCTGTACCTAAGTCTGCGTTGTGACTTAGCGTGAACTGATCCCTTCAGACTACTTGAAGACCTATACCTTTGTGAAGGTACGACGAATGACTGACCGTGACACCGACCCCCAGCTGTGTGGGATACTAGACGGCGTACCCGCTAGTAGTTGACTTAGACCGTGGACACACCACATTTACTTGCATTGTCAGATAGAGCAGCACTAGTGTGCGTTAGGCCCTCGAACCGAAGTCTTGGACCGCTATCCAAGCAGAAACCCGTTGAGTAGGGAGACCAGCCCCCGAACGTAGAGTGTGCTTAAGCACCCGACCCCAAACCACCAACGTCTGGCCTTTACGCACCGCAGGGCGTAACATAAGTCAGGCTTTCACTTCAGACATGCTGGCAGCTCTACTGCTTTCTCTAGCACCGAATCTCAACACCTACGTACCCACACCCAAGAGGAAACAAGATGACCTACCCCGAAGCGTACAAGGGGAAGCTCTCTGGATCAGAGACGTTGCTCAACTCAGATACTGGGTCAAGCATGAGAGCAAGTGGTACCCCGTTGAACTTTACAACTATACACACACTGACGAACAACAGAGGATCCACACCGGACATGCGTGGTTTATCCTACTAGAAGACAAAAATGACAGTACTTGGCATACCAGAGGAGCCAACATGGTCAACATTACAAATGACCTAGGACTAGGATGGTGGGATGTAGCGGATCCCAATCATCAAGCAGGACAGCACGTTATCACTGCACCAGAACCGGCACAGATATCGGCAGCCCCTTCAGTGGGACTGGTGCCAATGGACACGATCACGGCCACGATGGTTGCACCAGCACAGCCAGCCCAAAGTAACGGGCAAAGCAGGGGAGGACTCATTGGCCTCCCACCCCCAATCTTCAATGGCAACAGAGCCAAGTCCGACCTATTCCTGGACAAATTCCTGGGATATGAACTTATCAACGGAGAAAGCAGAACCTTCCAGGTCCCATACCTAAAGACAGCCTTGTGCCTGTCCTACATCGCTGGACCTAACGTAGATGCATGGGCTAACGCCAAGAGGCGCTGGCTCAGGGACCAAGTCAAGGTCCACGGAGTCCCCCAAGGCAGCGACACGCTGTGGGACTCATTCGAGCACAACTTCAGGGCAGCGTACATCGATTCAGACACCAAGTTAAATGCCCTACAGAAATTCCAAGAACTGAAAATGATTGGAGGAGACATCGACTCCTACATCACCACTTTCGACCGACTCCGTGAAGAGTCCGGCTACAGGGAGGACGACCTCAGAGCGATCATCAAGTTCAGGGAAGGACTCCCACTGAAACTCCTCCAGGAGATCATCACGCACAACATACCAGCCCCCACCACCATGAACGCGTGGAAAAAGAAAGCCAGAGAATGACAAACGGTGTACAAAGAACTCAGGAACATCACCGCCAAGAAACCATTCCCCGCGCAGCAACTAGCCCAATATCTAGGGCTACGAAGTTACCAGCCAACACAGCGACCAGCATACAGGCCGAAACCTAACCAAGGAAGAACCCCGCAGACAACCTGTCACCGCTACTACAGTGGACTCGACAGTCCAATGGTGAATATGAGGAACAATACGAAGGTTACGATGAGGAAGGCAAGCATGTACCCGTACGTCTTCTGGGAGTGGAGCGATAAGTCGAACCAAGGGCGACGAAGTAAGCCCGGCTTCGACTTAGTAGCGAGAACGACCTGGTATTGAGACAGAAGACTCAAGTTAGAGTCTGCAAGTAACTAGGTACAGCGCTATAAATACTACAGTGGGGAGGCTATTCCCATAAAGCCTTATATGGACGGTAGCTACGATCAATCAGAGGCGTGGCAGTATCAAGACAGCTAACAGTAGGTTAGGGCATCAAGCCCTGGCAAGGTACAATCTCACTTGTACGGATCAAAAATGATGGGGAGTGGTACATAGGCATACAAGGGGGCATAGCTGGTTCAAGAACTTACTGCGGTCCAGCGGACGCCAACCCATCCACTCTCGCGTGCCAGTGACACAACCAGTCAAGTCGTCCCCATGGATGTGGATGCAGGAAACACCGGCAGAAGGTTCGGACCAGGACAATGAAGCCCAGAAAGGCAGGACCTCTATCAGAAAGGAGCATGCTTCATTTGCAAAGTGCAGGGGCACATCAGTCGTGATTGTCCCCAGAAACCAAAGAAACCATACCAAGGGCAGCCAAGTTGCGCCCGCACTGCAGAAGTCGCCAAGCCAAAAGCAACCATCAGTAATGACGAAGCCCTGAAACAGATTGGAGGACTGGAGGGCGTCCTCAAAATGCTACTGAATGAACCAGAAGCGGTAAAGATCCGCGCAATCAGTGCGCTGCAGGATGTTTACCAGGCCCAAAACTAGCTGCCATAGTTAGGGCTCTAAAGATATGGACAATGTACATAAACAAGCACAACTCAATTAAGTTGCCGTTTTCATTATACACGTATCGAGGAAAGGCAGAAGAAACAGCGCTCGTCGACAGTGGCGAAACAGAAAACTTCGTGGATTACAAAACCGTGGCTAGGTTATGCCTCGGAACCAAGAAGTTAGAACAAGTACGTCCCATCATTAACATAGACGGGACATCGAACCAGGCAGGGGACATCACGCACTACTGCGACCTCCTGGTGACCAGAGGACAGCAAACCGGACGAGAAAGGTTTTTCGTCACCAACCTAGGGAAGGACCGATTCATCTTCGGATACCCCTGGTTACGAACATTCAACCCCGAAATTGACTGGACAATGGGGATTGTAAAAGGTCCAGAGATACGGATGGAAACCTTACTCAAAGGTAACCTAACCAGAAGGGAACAATTAACCGAAGCAATGAGAGTGGCGGCCGGCCAGCTCGAAGAAGGCGACGAACTGTACGTCGCCATCAGAACCATCAAATCAGAACCAATCGAAGTCAACAAAGTGACCATCGCCCAGCAAATGGCAGAAAAGGCTTACGACACTGGAAAGGTCAATATGGAACAAACAGTCCCCGTGGTTTTCAAGCAACATTGGAAAGTATTCTCAGAACAGGAAGCCCGTCAACTACCACCACACCACAAATGGGATCACAAGATCGAACTGAAACCGGACGTGCCCAACATAATTAACAGCAAGGTCTACCCGCTATCAAAAGACAAACAGAAGGTACTCGATGAATACATCACGGACAACTTGGATAAAGGTTACATCACGGCATCGGCATCTCCCTATGGCTCCCTGACCTTTACAGTCAAGAAGAAGGATGGAACGCTCCGAATTGTACACGACTACCGAAAGCTAAACGAATATACCGTAATGGACGTCACACCACTCCCCCACATACAGTCAATCCTGGAAGAACTGAGAGGCAAGACATTGTTCAGCAAGTTCGACATCAGAGCCGGATATAACAACATCCGGATCGCCAAAGGAGATGAGTACAAAACCGGATTCAAAACTAACAAAGGACTGTTTGAATGGGTGGTAATGCCCTTCAGACTATGCAACGCACCGGGCACATTCACTCGCATGGGAAATGACGTATTACGGCCCCTATATGCAAAATACCCCAGGAAATTCCGCCACCACATGGACGACTGCATCGCTATGACCGGAACTGGAGAACGGGAACTCCACATCAAAATCTGTCACGACTTCTTTGAACTACTGGAACAACACAACCTATTCCTGAAACCGGCAAAATGTGAATTCTTTCAAACAGCCATCGACTACCTAGGAATCAGGGTAGAAGGCGGAGAACTAATGATCGACCCTGCAAAGATCGCTGGCATTAAAGAATGGCCAACCACCCTCAAAACCATCAAAGAAGTAAGAAGTACCCTCGGACTCCTTGGATATCACAGACCATGGATCCCCAACTTCGCACAAATCGCCAAACCACTCACAGACCTGTTGAAAAAAGGAAAAGAATTCACGTGGGATGCCACCTGTGAAATGGCAGTAAGGAAGCTAATCGGACTGGTCATGTCCGAACCGGTCCTAATACCACCAGACCCAGACCAACAGTTCATCCTATACATAGACGCGTCCCAGTTCGCAACCGGAGCCATCTTGTACCAGGCTGACAAGGAACAAACAAATAAACGAGGAGACCCCCTACTGAGACCCATTGGATTCCACTCCCAGACGTTCACAAAAACGGAACAGAACTACCCAATTTATGATCAAGAACTACTCACGATTATAAGAGGTCTACGAACCTGGCGACACCTACTGAGAAATACGACAATACCAGTACTAGTCATCACTGACCATGCCAACCTGCAATACTACAGAGAACCACACAAACTAGGCCCACAAGTCAATGGGTACGTCACTGAACTCGCAGACTTCAACATCCAGTTGGTATATAGACCCGGAGTGTCACGAACAGTGACCTCCGGAACCACAGGAATCAAAGGGGACGGACAGGACAATGTCCAGAGACCTCCCTGCAATGAAAGGGGACAACCCAGCAAAGGGAGACAACCCCAATGCTCCCACAATGCCCCCCAGACCCCCAAAGCGCCAGCAAGGCCATACACAAATAGACCCAAAGAGAACCCCTTGGGAAATCCCCAAGGGAATCCCCAGATCACATCTAGGACCCTAGACGATCTAGATATCTCTAAGATCAGAACAGGGGATCGCCAGAGGTACAGATCTGGCCACAGATCTGCATCAATCCTAAAATACCTTGAGAAGCGAAGTGGCCACAACCCCCAAGGAAGCGCGCCACAACCCCAAGCGCCCAGAATAACTCCTCCCCAACCTGTTGGACGATCCAGACCAAGGACAGATGGCATTATGCCATTGGAACAACAAGACAGACCAAGAATAGCCCCTAGAGTAATAACGCTTACTAGAGTACCATCTCTGTGTATATAAGGACTCCCAATATGAGCAGACAGTCCTCAGACTATCCATTTGTGACACTCCCATCGCCTCCTCCCCTTGCTGCCTTGCACCAAGCGGCTCAGTGCCTCTGCCCTCCCCTGTACTCTCTGAAACCCCCTGTGTCCCGACACTCGACCCATATCGTCAACCCACGTCCCCTGTCCATCCAGAACCCTCCTAGCGAATTACTGTCGACCCAGCAGTAAGTTTGCCACACCTGGACAGTCTCTAACACCCCTCCTGACCATACCGGTCGCGTTAAGTGTCTTACAACTTCACCTTCCCCCACATTCCGCTCCCAATTGCCACCGACCCAGCTGACCTCGCAGAACTTGCCCAGCTTGTCCCAAGAGCTGGAGCTGAACCTGTCCACACCCCTTCCCCAGAACTCCAGTACCTAGACAGCAGCACTGCTGCTCTTCCTCCTCCTCCTTTCTCTCCGACTTGTCCTGCGCTTCAGGACCTTCCTCTCCCTCCTCCTCCTCGCCCTGACCCTGAGAACCTTGACCCGAACCGGGAATCAGAAGAACCCCCAAACTACGACGACCAACGCTTCTTCCAACCCCCTCCCTGCATCCACAACAGCATCAGAGCCCATAAACACCCTCACCAGTTCTCGGTGATCACCAGCCCCGATGGACACCACACCTGGCGCTCTACTGAACTGACCGCCAGCATCGACCTCCTCGAACACATCCCGTCCACCGACTACCTCCGCTTACACCCACCTGCTGCCTTTGTCACCCCCTTCCGGTCCTGCGTTCACCACATCTCCAAAGTAGGAGTCACCGACCACAATCTCGCCAGACAGTGGTCTCTCAAGCCCCTGATTATCTGCTCCAACCTGGGTGTCTACCCCCCGGACCACGTCTTCCCCTTCGGTCGCCTTGTCTACTCCTTCGCTGAATCCCTCGCCAAGAAATTCAAGGATCTTCCACCTCCGTTCCTAGCCGCGTACCACGACACCCTTGCCCTCATCACCATCCAAGACTTTCTAGACGGTCGCCTGCGCTATACTTACAGGCGCATCCACTTCGACGAGGACAGAAACATCGAGATCGAGTGGATCACTAATCACATCATCGATCTCTTCCGCCTCTTCCCTACACTAACCCGCTACACCTTTTCCCCAAGACTCCCAGTAGATCCCCCAGCTCTCCTCAATCGCGTGTACCCTGATGGAGAGCACGTTTATATCAAACCCCGCTCCTGAGCTACCAGTGCGTAGTTTAGAAGTGTATAGTTGCATAGAGATATAAACCAAGTGTTTTAGTGTCCCTCCAAACACTGCATGAGGACGAAGAAAGGCAAATTGCCTACCGCCGTCACCGACTCCTCGCACCACACTACGACACCTTATTAGAACAACTTTTCCCTGAAAGACACGTCATCGACGCACATGGTCACAGCAAAGTCGACTGCTGGTCCTCTGAAACCCACGTCTGGGCCTTCCTTTTCGATCTACTCCCCTTCGGCACCCTTCTCCCCCAGCACGAGTACGACGCGCTCGTGGACGAAACCCTCAACGACATCCTTTTCCAGTCACGCCAACAATTATTATATTGGCATCTCAAGCAATGCCTAATTGGCGGAGAACCCGTTAACAACCTCACCCTCACAGAAGAAGACTATCTGTGGAGAACCCACATCTTACCCCGCACCCTCAGCTATCAACGAGACCTTCTCGAAGGAAGACGCCTGCGCTTCCTTACAACCTACCGACTTACCCACGAAGAAGTCCGCTTAACCTTCGCAGAAGTTAAGCTAGTCTCCCAGTCCACCCACCAAGGCACCGTCTACCACTTTGTACAAGCAGACGGCAGAGAATACACCTACAAGTGGAACGACCTCATTTGGGATGTCACCCTTGATAACTCAGACCCCAGAACCATAGACCCAACCAACATCTACGTCCCATCACCTCTGATCAGCACTACCCCAGCACTAAACCGACCCAGAAGTCCCCCAAACTGAGAAAGAAACCTAGAACCCACTCCTACACCAGCACCAGCACCACCCACGTCCACTACAGCAGTAGAATCACTACCCACTTCAGAATACACCCCTTCAGTCAATGAGGGGTGGGGAACCCCTGAGTGGAACACGTACCATCCCACCAATTGCCTGTGCAAGAAAGAAGTCTGTGACTGCAACTACTGCCCAGACACACCACCCACTCCAGAAAACATAGTCCTGTGGACTCCTGGAGCTCAAGTTCTCCCTTTCCATTAAAGAAAAAATCCTGGCGCCCAGAAGACCCCACTTTGCAAGGTCACAATTGACCCAACCAAATCTACCAGCTGCACCTGGAACACCACACCCCAGACGCCCCGGAATATTCCTTGCT
>WTXJ01000178.1:0-37524 GCA_022376545.1 Russula dissimulans | reverse complement strand
AACAATTAGCCCAAGAATACAAGAGCAAGGTGTTTCCTTACGCCGGCATCCCGAAGAAGATTATCTCTGATAGAGATACGCGATTCACGTCCAAGTTTGCAAAGGAAGTATGCGCCCAGTTACAAGTCAAGCAAAATATCAGCACGGCGTATCACCCCCAAACTGATGGACAATCAGAAAAGACGAATCAACATGTTGAAACACTACTAAGGATCTTTTGTAATTTCCAACAGAATGATTGGGCCGATCACCTCCCAATTGTGCAGTACATCCTCAACGCGAGAGTATCGGTTACTACGAAGAAATCACCCTTCGAACTATGGATGGGATATATTCCTAGAGCCCACCAACCAGACAGACTCAGTCATATTCCACGCGTTGAATGGCACAAAGAGAAGATACAAGAAGTGCGACGTCAGGCCCAAGAATCGATAAGAAGAGCGCAAGAACTATGGGCGAAGGAAAGGTTCAGGGCGTTTAGCCCTTACCAAAAGAATGACAAAGTGTGGCTGGAAGCCAAGAATTTGAAAACCACGCATCCAACCACAAAACTACGCCCACTACGATACGGTCCTTTTACGATTATCGAAGTTCTCAGCCCTGTTACTTACCGTTTGAAATTACCCCTACAGTGGAAGATCCATGACGTGTTTCATGCTAGCTTACTGATGCCTTACAAAGAAACAGACGCTCACGGGGCCAATTTCCCATGACCCGCTCCTGATTTAGTAAGCGGGGAAGAGGAATGGGAAGTGGAGAAGGTTCTGGACGCAAGGCGCAAAGGACGGCGCAAGAAACTTCAATACCTGCTTAAGTGGAAGGGATACTCGGATGCTGACAATACGTGGGAGGACGCTGACCAAGTATTTGCAAAGGACTTAATCAGCCAATTCCATAAAGGGAACCCCAAAGCGATAAAAGTCATACGTATAAGAGGAGGGGGCAACATGACAGATAATGCCAGCTCTGACACCTCCGGGCCCTCTTCCTCGCATCCCTCCATCGCAAGTGTCCTCGCTTCCCTCGATTTTTCCACCCCCGCCTTTCAAGTCTTCCGAGTGCCAACAATGTCGGGAACAACGTCGCCAGTCCTGCAAGACAACTCTCTTCTGCAGGTACCACAGGCGTCTCCACCGCCTCTTAGAATCCCGCCGCGCCACGGAAGTCCAGGTCAAAGCGAAGAAGGAGTCGGGGAGGGTTCGGGTAGTGAAAGACTACCGAACATTTCCGAAGAAGACACCGCCATCGGGACGGAAGAAGAAGACGAAGAACTCGAACGTCGCCGAGTAACATCTCCGGGTAGCATCCCGGAGGTATCGGAGCTCCGCTACCCCAGCGAGGTCGGCTCAGAGGAGGTCCGCGCGACCTCGAGCAGGGTGGAGGAAGGGACGCCGGAGGTGATGGTCGTAGAGACGAGGGTGGAGGACATCGCTACGTCTGAAGTCGTCGCCTCCGAAGTGGTCGTTATCGATGCTGACTCCTCGGACTCCACGGTGGAGGCTATTAGGAGAGCGTATGGGGACGATTTCCCCGGATACCCGTGGACGCTGAACACGGGGTACTCCAACATCAGTGTTCGGCAGCGGGACGGAACGTTCGCAGACGCCAAGTACGTCCGTTTCGCTATAGAAAACCAAGAACCGTACATCTACGGATGCGATGGCGTCGGGACGGCCGAGTACAAGCAGAAGTTGTACGCGTCGGCCGACCACAACCTCTACGCTCACAACCCCGACGAGACCCAGCTCGACGAACTCCTAGATGGGAGTTACTTCCAGCGCGCTAGTCTACGTGGTGTGGAACTCTTAGGGGACATGGGCGTACATGCGGAAGTCTACCGCTATAACAAATACGACAGGCAGAAGAAAGAGATCCGGGAGGAGAAGCGAGCTTGGGAGAAGCTCGAACGAGAGCTCACGGAGAAGTACCGGTTAATCCGGGAAAAGGAGGATAGGGCGGAACGAGAAAAGAAATTAACAGGCGAGCGACTGGCTAGGGCAAGAGTACGTGCCCGAATATACGAACGGCTTACTCACTCGGCTCGAGAAGAGCCTCAATTGTCCGCCGCCGAGGGTCCATCATGGATCCGAGCCTTTCGGACGACCGTCATGTCCAAAGAACCATCGCCGTCCACGCCGGTCCTGGCCGAGGCCAACCCACTCCGCGTTGTCCCGCCTCCTGAACAACCCGCGCCTCCCGAAGAAGGAGAGCCCTCGACTAGGTCGAATTGGGGGCGCATCGTCCTCCCAGGTGGGAGGATTACCCGGCGGTGCACTTATTGCCGCTGGGAGGGCCATCTTGACGAGGATTGCCCTGCTCCACACACATCGTGCGTCACGACCGGGTGCATCGTTAACCAGCACCATCAAAATTACCTCGCCCACCGAAGTCGCTGCGCGCAGTTCAACGACGAACTGCTACGAGCATTGCTCTCTCGATCCGAAGAACCGCCGGCCCGGCCCCCGACTTTGGTACAACAGGAGCGCGAAGAAGTAGCGCCCCGTCGGGAGTCCGCGCCACCCCCTTATGCCCGACCTCCACGAGGGGCATCTAACCCTGAAGAGGCTCGGGGAGGCAATCGGAGAGCAAGGAGAAGAGGGCGAGGGAGAGGCGCGCAAGGCGCGCAGCAGGACCCGCCGCTAAACGCTAATTTGCAGCGGGCACTCACACCAGGGGTCCAGTCGCGCGATGGATATCCGCGCACATGGCCCCACATCAATTTCATCGCGAGGGAAAACAACATCCCCATCTACCGAGCGCGGGAACAGTTCGCGGAACACGACGTCGCGCCCCTCTACGAGTCGTGGAGGACGCCTATTCCGCCCGCGCCGCGAATGCCAGACCCCCGAGAAGACCGCAGCCGACTACGTCAACCCCCGACCATCCGTCGCCTAGTGGCGACTTCCACTCCGCGCCGCCCACCAGCGGCGTCCACGTCAACTGCGGGCTCGTCCATCTCGACCATGGGTGCGTCTATACCCATGCCTACCCCAAGGCGTCCCATTGCCTCGCCCCGACTCGTCCCTCGCTCTTCCCTCACTGTCGCGGATTTTGATCCGGAGGAGGACGACTATTACGACACGTATGAGGACTATAACTGGGAGGCGTAGGTGAAAACGGTGGGTGGAACCACCGACCTTAAGGGGGAGATGGTGTTAAGGACTGGGGACTTATTGCGTTTTCACTCGCTGACATTCTGCGGACTGACTACGTACGAGGCATTCAGTTGCCTCTGGTTTCGAAACGTCTATGAGCGGCGCGGCCGCGACTCTGTGTCTCAAGGTCTCAATACGGTACTAGTATCCCACAGTGTACGATTACTAAGGCTGACTGAGTGATGACTGAGATTGCTGACTGATTGTCCATAAAACCAAGTAAACCAACCGTTAGTTCTGACTGATTGCTTACAAGTTCGGTTATGAATCCAACTAGCTACTGTACTATTACTGACTGATCGCTTACTAGTTGGATTACTGTACAAGTACGACGACTGTACCGGTTTGTAAAGCGATTACAAACCGAACCTGTATATAAGCCTAGTAGGCAGAGTAGGACGAGCTCTAAGCTCGACTTAATCAACTTCTACTCGCATATTCCTGTCTAAGCAAGCACCTACAAGAGAGTGGACCTTCTCGCCTCTACCCTCTTACGTTGCGTTCAGGTTAACATCTGAGCAGAACCGAAGCTTAGTACTTGTGCTATAACAAGTAACACTCACGTGCTTGAAGGCGTTGCAACGGCAAGTCGGACTTGTGCAACAAAGTTTATATCAGGGGTACGCCAACCTTGACAATAGTATACCTTAGCTTTTACTAGCCTCTTTTCTATACTTTGCCACCTCTTTCTCTTATTTCTACTTTTATTGGTATTTTTCTATATGAGCTACTATATATACTATTTTTCTAGCTTTTAAATTCTTGTTTATCTTCTATAAATAGCAAAAGACCTTTTTGAAGACAGACTTAACACTATTACCAATACAGTTGCTCTAAATAAGAGCAATTTAAAAGTCATAATTCTACTTTTCAAGCTAGAAGTACAATCTATCTACTACTACAGTGCAAGGCGCTCTTCGGCATCCCCTGTGTGGGAGCCGGAATTTTGCGTACCCGGCCGAGTGGCCGAAATCTAGGACAGAAAGTGATGAAAATACGCTGATTCTGAGATTTTGAGATTTTGGGCGCTTGTCCAAATTTCTAGGGTCTTTTTGTACATAGGCCCCCCTGTAAAATAGTTTGAATATGAATGTAATTGTCGGAATAGAGCTAATGAGTGCCGGTGTGATCTGTGTAATCAGCTAATTCTGCTTAGATAACATGAGGTATGTGCAAAAGTTGACAACGCGGACTACTTGGGGTGCATTTGAATGATTACAGTGTTGGCTGAATCGTGTTATCTCTCGAGAGTAAGGTTTTGAACCAATAATTTCAATGTGATGTCTTCCAAAGATCGACTTCAGTGCACCATCTCAATGGCCCAGCCTCATGGCACCCTTGATGCTGATATGCCCCGTGTGCCCAACAAGATGCAACACTCATTCTGTTTTAGGGATGCTTAGTTAGGATCTTCATTGACTAATAAAGGACTTGGTGTGATGCCACTCAGGCAGCGTGTATGAGTCGTGGATAGTCCTCTAATGTGTATCTTGGGGCTTGTTGCTATCATACACATCGCATTTGAGTACCTTTTATCACCTCTACTCTCAGAGACAATCGCGCTATGCCCCTTCAAAGCAAGAGTTCAAGATCTGCCAAGAACAGGTGGCAGGATCCACATGCAGCATCAACAAGGCACGCTACAAGCCCACCAAGTCCCGAGGGTTCTGTTTATTCTGTCTCGGACAATAGCTCAGATATATCAATCACAAGTAAAGAAGGAAGTGACAATAGTGGACAAGAAACCGATGTAGATGCCTCTGTGGAAGCACTGCAGCACCTCTATGCAGTGTTTCTTCCTCTCCACCTGCGCCTTGAGGCACGCTTATGGGAGAAGCGTCAAAAAATAAAGAATCAAAGATCTGTGTACACCGGAGATTCATGGCAAACAAATCGGCGAAAGAATGCAGCACGAGAACATGCAGCAAAAGGGTGCACAACACTTGATGCATTCGTAACGAGGAGGGTGAGTTCTCTAAGTTAATCAGAGTAGAAGATATCTCATTCAATGCAGAAACGACAGCGCAGCCTGTCACCAGATGAGCCTGAGATAGAAGAGATAGCACCACCATTATTGCATGCAGATTCTGGACGATCGACACCAGATCTTGAGGAGATCGCACCACCAGTAGTCCACTTCAAGTCTGGGAGATCTAGAATGGATCTCGGGCTTGCACCATCAGCCGCCGCACTCAGGTCTGGGGAGTCAATGAAGTTGGCGCCAGTGTGAGTGCAAGATCACACTGTAGATGTACAGCCACACTCAATAATTGATAATGCAATCGAGCAGTTGGCAGAGCAACTCGCAGCGTTCTGTTTTGAGTGTCTGGAGAGGAGCACGAACCCTATCGGCGATGTTGATAGCATGAATGTGGACACGGATGTGGATGAATTAGCAGATGAACTTCGGGTGAGAGATCTATTGCAGTGATATACAAGGAATTGACACTTCGTGCAAGATCATAACATTAACTGCAGAGGAAACAGAGTCTACCCATCCAGATCTGACATTAGACTCAGAGCAGCCATCCCTTCCATTGCAAAGTCCCACTATTGAGGCAGCACACATGATATTCACCTCGGAGGCCTTGAGCTCGGAGCGCTTGGACTCGGAATGCTCCAAGTCGGACTCGGAACGCTCGGACTCGGAACGCTCGGACTCGGAATGCTTGGGCTCCGAGCGCAATAGATCTGAGCGCAATAGATCCGAGGACGACATTATGCGGATAATTCAAACATGTCTCAAAGATGCAAGGAAACACATGGACAAACGGAAGATAAAGACACTCACTCAGCTGACTGCTGTGTCTGAGTATGTGAGACTTTGTGCACAGTACCAGTGGCACAACGTGTGCAAATGCCCATGTCTTAATGCAAGTATAGCTATTGCATGTCGAATGGGAAAGGGGCCTTACTTTGCTCGTCAAATCCAACACAATGAGCTCTATCTACTGCGGTACCATTGTCTGCCTCCTCCCAAAACATATACAAGGCATGGATATCATACTCTCCTCGATAATGAAGCCATCTTGCATGGCATGCGCACATACCTTGCTGCTCAAGACCTTGGCACCATAACCCCTTGGACTTTTTGTCAGCATGTTAATACGGTCATTCTACCCACACTTGAAATCACTGGAACGATCTCCGAGTCCACTGCCCAGCGATGGCTTAGATGCAAGCTTGGATATCAATCCAAGGAGGCGAAAAAGGGTGTGTACATAGATGGGCACAAACGCCCAGACGTGATCAAGGAGCAACAAGAATTTGTCGACCTGATCTTCAACACATATGAACAGTAAGTGGGACGCGTTCAACGACCTGGGCATCTGCTCACACGACACAACAGTTTAATGGCTACCTATGACAATGAAATGCTTGATAGGATTCCACCAAACCTTCAGCCCAGAGAGAAAGAGCATGTCTTGGTTGTGCAAGACGAAACAGTCTTCCACACTAATGAATACCGCAGGTGATCATGGCTCGCACAGGATCAGCAACCTATCCGGAAGAAGGGTGGTGGACGGGCGATCCATGTCTCCAACTTTATCTCGGAGACTGTTGGACGGATCAAGCTTACTCCGGAGCTGATCTCGGATCAACTCCAGCTCCCACAGGATCTCCACCTTCCTGAGTTTGAAGCTCGAAAGATAATCTACCCAGGAAAAGGGTTCGATGACTGGTGGAGCCTCAAACAATTGATCAAACAGATTGAGATAACAATCTCAATCTTTCAAATCACACATCCAAACTGTGTCGGTGTCTTCATATTTGATCGATCCTCTGCACACAAGGGCTTTGCCGAGGATGCGCTCAATGTCAATCACATGAACATTAAACCTGGTGGGAAGCAGAAAGTGCTTCGCGATACGGTTATCCCACTCGGCAATCCGGCCCCTGCACCCGGCGAAGAGGACATGTGCGGAAAGATACAATATATGTGCTACCCAGATGATTACAGCAATCCGATACTCCCGGGAAAACTGAAGGGTATACAAGCCATTTTGATGGAGCGCAAGTCCATCTGGGAGAAATTCATGGACGTGTGCATGTAGTGCAATGTATCAAAGCCGGTGGGTATGTGTGCATCGTGCAATAAGTCACAGCTCCGCAAAGATGCGGAGCATCGGGTCGCACTTGCAGAACAATTGGAAGACAATCCCTCTGCACGAGATACGAAGCTTCTTGAGGCAAAAGTGCCGATCGCGGAGGATGGGTGGTGCTGTATGAACCGAGTACTTTCCCTGCAAGATGATTTCCTGACAGAGAAGCCCCAACTTCAGTCAATCATTGAAAAAGCAGGACACATTTGCTTGTTTCTGCCATGATTTCATTGTGAACTAAATGCGATTGAAATGCTTTGGGGTTATGCAAAGTATCGTGCGTGTCTATTGTACGTGTCTCATGTAGATCGCTCACTGGCATCTCTCATTATTCAGGTTATCGGAATTTGGCTGATAGCAAATTTAACACAGCCAGAACCCTTGTACCAAGGTGTCTGGATGAGTGTACTCTCATGACAATCCGCCGCTTCTTCCAAAAATCCTGGAGATATCTTGATGCGTACAGGTATGTGCTTTACAATTGCGTATGTGATCGCTTAGATAACACCTTCCAGAAAAGGGCTTGATGCCCAGCAGGCTGCGTTCACTAACAAGAAATACAAATCGCATCAGAGGGTCAGCCTCCCAACTGATATTATTGCATCACTGAATGCACAGGATGTACCAAGAGCCTTGTAAATACATACTGTGATCATAGCTGAGCTTGTGCAGTGATTTCAAGCGTGGGAAAACATATAATTTGAAATGTGGTCCAATTTTATAAAAATCAACGGGCGCCAAAACATTTTTAGATATGTAAGGTAAAATGTTTATTCTACTGGTCGATGCATTTCCAACGCACCCTCTTTCATGGGAAATGGGTGCGATTTGAGGGAGGAGAGGCTGGAGAAAATCTCCGGTAGCCGAGAGGTCGGAAATTACTGCCTCACACTGTAGTCTTATATATAGCTTAGTATTCTACTTTATCTCAACTTTTGTATACCCATTTGAGCAACTACTTTAGACATATCAGCCTTTACTATCCTAACTATTTAAAGCTGCTAGATAACAAGACTAGCCTTTATCTACAATTGAACTACACAACTAGGAAATGTTATACCAATATCTAGCTTTTATACTCTACAAGGGGTAATAGTAATTCTTGATAAAAGCTAATCTTGTAATATTCAGTTAATTGCTAATTTTAGCTAAAAAAAACTAGTCTTCTTTTATTTTTAGAATTTTATCTAATTGTTTGATTTTTTATCATGTATTTCTCAAATTCTAGCTAAACAACTAAGGTAGAGGACACCAGGAACCGACACCTCTTATATAAGCAGAACTTGACCAATACTTTCATTCCAAACTCTTCCTCCACATCACAAATTAACCCAAATGTGGCATGATTAAATGATAGATAGGAGCATTCTTAGTAACTTGATATCTTTATATTTTTTTAAAATGTCACACTGAATGAGGAGAATCAAAAAAATTGATTATTGTTGGAAACTTGTTTTTTTTGCTGTAGGACTAAAATGACAACGTTTTATACAATCTCACTCAAGGACATGACACATCACATGATCAATCATGTGACCATACATGTGATCCTAGAACGTACACGTGATGTCCCAGAACAACACTGCTGCCTCAAAGAAACCTCAGTGCTGAAGAGACAGCCCAATGCCAAGAAAGAAAAATGCTGCAAGAGCACGCACACAGACCTTGGAAGAATCCAGAAAAAAGAGACGGATTCAGGAAAAGGGTAAGCAACATCTCCATCAAGAAAGCAAGCACTGACTGAACGCCACACTTACTGCATCAGAATTTCCAGAAGCAGAAGTTCCCCTGGACCCTGACTTGAGGGACCTCTGCGAGCCTCAGAGCATTTCAAGTTCTGTGGCTATGGACAAGCTTAGAAATAGTGACTCTTCATTCTTGGAGGATGATGGAGACCTTGATTCATTTGAGGAGATTGTTGAAGCATCAGACCTGAAGGTATTCAGCATTTTTCTAAAGAAGGCACATCATGCAGCATTAGAGGGACAACGCACAGGGGCATCACGAAAAACTTACACAGGACCTTCATGATCGACACAATATCACCGAAAGAAGCTTTGAACTGACCTTAAATCTAAGGGATTCCTTCCCCTGGATCAGTTTATGAAGCAAATGGAAAAAAAGAAGCTCACCATTGCCAACGAGGAGTCGAAAGATAGACCAGAGGACCATTCTGGCCCATCTCAGGGCAGCGCCAACAGGACACAAGGTGGCACCAATAATCACAGCAGCTCTGAGCCATGCTCAGAGCTCTCCTTGCCCAGCAGTGTGGCCAATGGCAGCGCTCATGCTTTGGCACATGCGCTCCGGGAGGAGGAAGAGGAAAATGATTCAGAACCTTCCTCACTCAGCAATGTGGCCAGCAGCAGGCCTCATGCTCTGCTATATGTGCTTCGGGAGGAGGATGAGGAAAGTGAAGCTAGTTCTCAGGAGATAACTCTGGTGGAAGATCCAGGTCAACTCACCATAGATGACCAAAGCGAGGACAACTCAGAAGCTGAGGGAATTGGACTGGGTAAAGATGTCACAGGTCTTCAAGTCCAAGTTCGTCCTGCAATGGCTTTAATTGATGACCTCCGGCATGCGATTCCTCCTGAAGCACCTCGTTCTGCTGTTGACAATGTACTGGACATTCTCAACAACCAGAGTATGCTTTGCGGGGTTTGAGATCGGCTTGCTGGGATGGGAAAAGACAAAAATATTGACATCTTGTTTCGGGCTCGCATTGTGTCAATGGTCGATACACTGAATATCTTTCTGGATCCAGAGATGACCTGTACATGGAGGCAAGCATCCCTAATTAGCTCGAAAGTTCAGGGACATGGCATAACACACGCACGTTGCATCCGAGAGTGGATTTTAAAGTATGTTCTTCATGATCAGCTCCCTCTCCATCACCTTGGCCAGACATGATGGAACACACTTGAAGATGAAGATGTTGCCCAAGAGATCAAGCTCAGAGTCTCAGAAAAGTCGAAGGGACGCCATATGACAGCATCCGACGTCATTGATGTTGTTGCGAGTCCAGAGGTCCAGGCAGTCTTGACACAGAAGGGGATATTCAAGCTATCAATCTCAGAGCACACAGCGCGATGCTGGCTAGCTGGACTTGGCTGGCAGTACAGGAAGACCCCGAATGGAATGTATATTGATGGTCATGAGAGGGACAACATTGTTGAATATTGCCGCAGATTCATCAGCCGCTGGAAACAATACAAATCGTGTTTCCATAAATGGGACAACAATGGCAACAAATTCCCGCGGCCAGACGGCTTGCCAGTCCCAGGCGTGATCGGTCCATCTTGACTCATCCTTATCACACATGACGAGTCGACTTTCTACCAGAATGACCAACGCACCACGACATGGGTTCACAAGTCTGATAAGGCAACACCAAAGCCCAAAGGTGACAGGCAATCGCTAATGGTCTCAGATTTCCTCACACCGGACTGGGGCCGTCTGCGCAATGGCGACAAGTGAGTTTCCTTTATTTTCTCTTCATCTTTTATCTCTCATATTCGGCCGTTTACAAGAGCACACACGTTCTCTTCAAGGCCAGGAAGAATCGGGACGGCTGGTTTGGATCAAATGAGCTCCTTGCACAAGTCAATCGGGCGGTGAACGTTTTTGAAGGGCTAGCCAAAGGGACTGCCCAAGGGTTGTTCCTTTTCGACAATGCCCCAAGCCACCAAAAGCAAGCACCGGATGCGATATCAGCTCGGATGATGCCCAAACATGCGCCTCCCTTTTGTTTTCCTTTGTCTGGTCTTCTGACTCCATTCTGCATGCAGATCCGAAAGCGGGCTGGACGCCCTGCCCCAATGGGCCACGCATGTGCGATGGAAAACTCCCAACTGGCGAAAGCCAGTTGTTTTATTTCCCCCCTAACCACAAGAAGTCCGGCTCGTTCAAGGGGATGGAAGTCATCATTCACGAGCGCGGACTGTAGCTAATGCGGGGCCTTGCGGCACAGTGCCGCAACTTTCACTGCCCCCCAAACAAAACTGACTGCTGCTGCCGGCAGTTACTCTTTTCCCAGCCTGATTTCACTAACCAAAAGTCTCATTTGCAGGAGTTCATTGAAAGTCGTGGTCATTTGGTCGATTTCTATCCCAAATACCACTGTGAACTGAATTTCATCGAACAATACTGGGGAGCTGCCAAGGCTCGATTTCGTATCATGGGGCATGTGGCGACAATCGAGGAGATGGAGGGAAGGGTGGCCATGTGCCTTGACGATGTACCTCTGCTTCACATTCGGCGGTGAGTCTCCTTTTTTCTTATTATATCTCTGATCTCTGATATTGATCACCTCAGATTTGCAAACCAATCTGCGCGGTTTATATCGGCATACAGTGAGGGGCTCACAGGTGCCCAGGCTAGTTGGGCAAACAGAAAATATCACGGCCATCGCACATTGCCACCAGAGATGATAGCACAAGTAAAATTATCTATCAGTACATAGTGCTCTAAAAAATGTAAAAAATCTTCTCCCCTCCCATCGACTGCAATCGACCTCTATCAAACCACGACCTGTGACACGTCACGTGATTGCCAACCCTAAGGTTTATTACTTATGTAAGGGGTGTCGGTTCCTGGTGTCCTCTACCTTAGTAAGATTGCTAAACTGTTTTATATAACTCTCTAGCTTTTGGTCAGATCTATCTACACAAATATTTTCATAATCTTAGCTATTTTTAAAAATTTGTTATTACATGTTTCTGAATTCAAGCTAAATAGCTAGCTAGATTGCTAAGCCTGTTCTACTGATTTTTAAGAAGTATTTATCTTTTTTTTTAGAATTTTTGGGAAGTAATTGTAGTTATTTTGACTTAGAAGATTTAATATAAGCACTTATATTTATTTTCAGAGACTTCAGAGATTTGACAACATCTTAACTATGTATTTATTATACCAGTCATGATGAAAAGTCACCTAGTCATTACAATTATGTTCAATTATGTCTAGTTAAAAGATCTCTTAGATTGGGGACTCAACACCTTATTTTGTTTGCAATGACTAGTGACTTTTCAACCCATTACAGCTGCATGACGACCATTGACGAGTTCCTGACCGAGGGCGACGACCCTCCGGACCACGCACTTGTCGCACAGTCGAACATATCCAAAGCGACTCTTGAAGTCTGGCACCGGTGATTGGGCCACTTAAACACTGACACCGTGCTATGGATGCTTCATAAGGACATGGTCAAAGGGATGGATATCACAAACAAAGCACGACTCACCAGTCCTTGCAAGCCCTGTCTCATGGGCAAGCAAACATGTGCTGAAATAAGCAAGGTGGCCGAAGAACGCTCCAACATTGTACTCAGGCATGTCTTCTTGGATGTTAGCGGAAGACAAGCCACCCATTTGCACCATGGATATGAATACTACATGAGTTTCATCAATGACAAATCACGCAAGGTATCTGTGGCTGGTATCTGAAAGAAGTCTGAGGCACTACATCACCTCAAAGTGTTCCTCGCCCAGGCTGAAGTCAAAACAGGCCGGCAAACACAAATCATCTGCTCTGACAGAGAGGGCGAATATGACAGCGGAGAAGTGATTGCGTACCTACAGGATAGAGGCATCGCGCACGAAATGACCACGCCGGCTACACCCCAGCACAACGGCGTGTCCAAGCATATGAACCGGACCCTCCTCAATATGGTCCGTTCCATGCTCAATGATGCCAACCTGCCTGATTCCTTCTGGTTCGAAGCTCTCCAGTATGCCGTGCATATTCTCAACACTATGCCCACACATGCTTTAGATGACATGATGCCTGACAAGGTGTGGAGCAGGAACATACCTGATGTGTCCTGCTTTCGAGTCTTTGGCGCACAGGCTTTCGTCCATGCCCCCAAAAAGAACTGCCCCAAACTTGTGAAGTGTTCACTCATCTGCACATTCTTGGGTTTTGCTGAAAACTGCCATGCCTACCGCCTCTACCATCGTCAGTCCCGACACTTCTTTGAGTCCCGCGACGTCGTATTCAATGAAGGGGGCCCAGCACCCCTCTTCAAGTGCATTGTCCTTGAACCCGACCACATGGATGGAGGTGACACCAATGAGGAAGGGGGCGAATCAGACAAAGTGAGCAAACAACCAGAACTGAATGACACACCACCAGACCCCGGACGCACCAAACACACAATCCGACCACCAATTTGCGATGACGACCCACGATACTTCGTGACATCACATGGGCCATGCAAACCCCAAAACGCCCAAGCCAACCTCGCAGACGCTGACCACATAAGTGACCCCCGGACATATGCCGAAGCCATGGCACGTCCAGACGCTAACAATTGGGAAGCGGCCTGTGCAGATGAAATGGC
This sequence comes from Russula dissimulans, assembly GCA_022376545.1. Classification (NCBI taxonomy): domain Eukaryota; kingdom Fungi; phylum Basidiomycota; class Agaricomycetes; order Russulales; family Russulaceae; genus Russula; species Russula dissimulans. The sequence goes on along the minus strand of WTXJ01000178.1, from coordinate 23,923 downwards.
AGTGTTTGACCACATGGGAGTATATGAGGTTGTGCCACACCCTAAAGATCGCAAAGTCGTAGGCAGTAAGTGGGTTTTCCACATCAAGCATGGTCCGGATGGCAACATGCAGAAGTACAAGGCGAGGATTGTCACCCAAGGTTTCATGCAGATCGAGGGAGTTGACTACGACGGAACATTTGCCCCAGTAGCCAAGCTAGCGTCGCTCCACACTATCCTCGCCCTCGCTGCTGAACAAGACCTTGAAATTCATCAAATGGACGTCAAGTCCGCATACCTTAATGGCACCCTCAGTGAAGAAATATTCATGGAACCCCCGCTGGGACTTGCAATCCCCAATGGCATGGTGCTTTGCTTGAAAAAGGCCATCTACGGAACGAAGCAAGGTGGTCAAGTCTGGTACAAAGACATCAGCAACACTCTCAATTCAATGGGATACCAACGTACTGACACAGACCATGCCGTCTTCGTCTGCAATGAAAATAACACCCCTTCAATCATCGCCCTCTACATTGATGACATCACTATGGTATCGAAAGACTTGGAGGCGATCAAATGAGATAAGGAGGTGCTCAAAGGGCGCTATCAGATGACTGATCTGGGAGAGTTGTCCTGGATCCTGGGAATACACATCACACGAGATCGTTCGACTGGCCAGATCACATTATCACAGGAGAAATACATAAACGACATCCTTGAACGATTTGGAAAGTCGGACACCCGCACCATTAGCACTCCTTCCCTCGCTAACGAGCACCTCACAAAGTTAACGTCCCCTGAGGTTGACCCAAAACCGTACCAGCGGATGCTCGGGGCACTCATGTATGCCATGCTCGGGACTCGTCCTGACTTGGCATTTACCATGGCCGCGCTTGGGCGACACACTGTGAATCCTGGCCCTGACCATCAACATGCCCTTGACCGTGCATTCCAATACCTCAAAGCCACGAAGGATAACTACTTGACCTTTCAATGCAGCAGTCCTAATGGCTCGACACTCATTGGACATGTGGATGCAGATTGGGCAAGCGATGTGAACGACCGAAAATCAACCTCTGGTTTCGTCTTCACCCTAGCTGGAGGGGCAGTCAGTTGGAGCTCTAAGAAGCAGTCCTCCGTTGTTGTTACGATCCGCTGGAACGGACCCCCCCTTTTTTTGTTTTGCTATCACATGACTCCTTGACCCCGTGACAGACTAGACTCATGACTCGCACCTATTGACTCATATATATATTGTGCAGCACGGTTGATACTCAAGTACCTCGTTTCATAGCTATCATCCCTTCGCTTAAAACTTACGATTGATGTACCTAACACCTCGTTTCACCTTGTAGACTCGTTCATTAGTGTTCCTCAGACTCGCTTCGTAGTTCCCCTACTTCGCGCACGGACCACACCTCGTTACTATAAAAGACCTCTACGATAGACAGTTAGGCCTTAAGCCTGACTTAGTTGAACCTGTATCAACAAAGCAGTAGTCTTCAGGGATAATACCCAGACGAACCTCTTCTCTCTGCCCCTAAGTCCGCGTTGCGACTTAGCGTGAACTCGACCCCTTCAGACTACTTAAAGATCTATTACCTCCGCGCAGGTACGACGAACGACTGACTGTGACACCGACCCCCAGCTGTGTGGGATACTAGACGAAGCACCCGCTAGTAGTCGAATTAGACCGTGGACACACCGCATTTACTTGCATTGTCAGAAGAGCAGCACCAGTGTGCGTTAGGCTCTCGAACCAAGCCTTGGACCGCTATCCAAGCCCGAATCGCTGAGTAGGGAGACCAGCCCCCCCCCCGAACGTAGAGCGTGCTTGAGCACCCGAACACCGAATCGCCAACGTCTGGCCTTTACGCACCGCAGGGCGTAACAGTTGTGCTCTCCAGCACCAAGCCAAGTACATCGCCGGGGCACATGCAGCAAAAGAAACCATCTGGCTCAGACAATTACTCACAGAACTGGGTGCCACCCCATGCTCCGCCACTACCCTCCTCATGGACAACCAGTCTGCCATCGCCCGGAACCCCAAGTTCCATGACCAAACAAAGCATATTGAAGTGCGACATCACTTCCTGCAGCAAAAGGTTGAAAGCGAGGAGATCACCCTCGCGTACACTCCCACAGGAGACCAAGTCATGGACGTCCTTACAAAAGGACTGTGTCATGAGAAGCACGACAAGTTCTCAAAGCAGATGGGGGTCCACCACTCTGGTGGTTGAGGGGGCATGTTGGAGACTCAGCCACCTCGCAGTAGAGTACCTCAGACAGACTCAGACAGACTCGAAGTAGTAATACATTTCCCTTTGTTGTTCGAGGACACATTTTTGTCCTCTTCCTTTACTTCTCGTTTTTTATACTTCAACTGACCATTTCTTGTTGACTTTACTTGTAACTGGGACACTACTTATAGTATGGCAGAAAGTACGATAGGACCTCAGTCTTCTGTTCTTAAGACTGAGGTCAGTACACTATTAACTTATCCCACGCACATACCCCATACTTACTTATGCTATAGTCCATGTTCCCATGCTACAGGTAGATCACCAATATATTAGTCTTCTGTTCTTAAGACTGAGTCTGCATTTCCGCACTACATCTGTTTCTTTGTAAGGCATCAGTAAACTGGCATGAAACATGTCATGGATCTTCCACTGTGGAGGTAATTTCAAACAATAAGTAATAGGGCTGAGAACTTTGATAATTGTAAACGGTCTGTATCATAATGGGCATAGTTTTGTGGTTGGATGCGTGGTTTTCAAATTCTTGGCTTCCAGCCACACATTGTCATTCTTTTGATAAGGGCTGAATGCCCTAAGTCTTTCTTTGGCCCATAGTTCTTGTGCCCTCTTCATCGACTCTTGGGCTTGATGTTATACTTCTCGGATCTTCTCTTTGTGCCATTCTACACGCGGAATATTGCTGAGCCTGTCTGGGTGGTGGGCTTGAGGAATATGTCCCATCCAGAGTTCAATTAGTGCTTGTTTTGTAGTTGTCAACACCCATGCGTTGAGGATGTACTGCACAATTGGGAGGTGATCCACCCAGTTGTTCTGTTGGAAATTGCAAAAGATTCTTAGTAGTGTTTCTACATGCTGGTTTGTCTTTTCTGATTGTCCATCTGTTTGCGGGTGATACACCGTGCTGATGTTTTGTCTGATCTGTAATTGGGTGCACACCTCCTTGGCAAACTTGGAGGTGAACCTTGTGTCTCTGTCAGATATGATCTTCTTCAGGATCCCGGCATATGAGAATACCTTGCTCTTGTATTCTTGGGCTAATTGTTCAGCCGTCATCTCTTCTTTGCATGGTACGAGGATGACGCCCTTCATGCAATCATGATCTGTGATGGTGAGGATTGAGTCATACCCTTGTGACTCTGGTAGCTTGACAATTAAGTCTATCGCCACCACCTCAAATGGCTGGGTGTTGTCTTCTGGTCCTATCAGAAACAATGGTGGTTTGTTCCAATGAGTAATGATCTTGTTTGCCTGACAAATGGTGCATCCTTGTACATATTCTTGGACCAATTTTCTCATGGACAGCCACCAGTAGTGGCGTTTGATATCCAACCATGTCTTGAGTTGTCCTGGATGCCCAGCTGTCAAACCGTCATGGAACACTTCCATCAGTCCTTGTGCGATATTTTCATAGTTTGGTACCATGAGGGCTCCTTCTTTCCAGTAAAGCCCATTCTTCTTCATCAGTTTGAAGTATTTCTCCCACCACTGCGGCCTCTGTTGGTATTTGGCTGCAGAGTGCTGCTGTCGTATGTTCTCCTCCATTGCCACTGGTCAAATGAGCTTGATGAACATGTGATCTGGAAACAGAACTTCTTTGAGCTCTTCACCTTCCGCTGGCTGTAGGTCACTTCGCTGTGAAAGCGTATCTGCTATGATATTGTCTTTTCCCGGAATATTGTAGCACAGGAACGCGGACTCAGTCTTAAGAACAGAAGACTAGGTTTATTTAGTGATCTACCTGTAGCGTGGGAACATGGATTACGGCACGAATAAGTACGGGGTATGTGTGCGAGATAGGATAATATTGTACTGACCTCAGTCTTAAGAACAGAAGACTGAGGTCTTATCATACTTTCTGCTGTTCTATAAGTAGTGTCCCGGTTACAAGTGAAGACAACGAGAAATGGTAAGTTGAAGTGTAAAAAACAAGAAGTAAAGGGAGAGGACAAAAAAGGTGTCCTCGAACAAGAAAGGGAAATGTATTACTACTTCAAGTCTGTCCGAGTCTGTCCGAGGTACTCTACTGCGAGGCGGCTGAGTTTCCAACATGCCCCCTCAACCGCCAGAGCGGTGGACCCCCATTTGCTTCGAGAACTTGTTATGCTTCTCACGACACAGTCCTTTCATAAGGACATCTGCAACTTGGTCTCCTGTGGGAGTGTATGCGAGGGTGATCTCCTCACTTTTGACCTTTTGCTGCAAGAAGTGATGTCGCACTTCAATATGCTTTGTTCAGTTGTGGAACTCAGGGTTCCGGGTGATGGCAATGGCGGACTGGTTGTCCATGAGGAGGGTAGTGGTGGAGCATGGGGTGGCACCCAGTTCTGTGAGTAATTGTCTGAGCCAGATGGTTTCTTTTGCTGCGTGTGCCCCGGCGATGTACTCGGCTTTGGTGCTGGAGAGCACAATGGAGGACTGCTTCTTAGAGCTCCAACTGACTGCCCCTCTGGCTAGGGTGAAGATGAAACCAGAGGTTGATTTTCAGTCATTCATGTCACTTGCCCAATCTGCATCCACATATCCGATGAGTGTTGAGCCATTAGGACTGCCACGTTGAAAGGTCAAGCAGTTATCCTTTGTGGCTTTGAGGTATCTGAATGCGCAGTTGAGGGCATGTTGATGGTGAGGACTGGGATTTGCGGTGTGTTGCCTGAGCGCAGCCATGGTAAACACCAGGTCAGGACGAGTCCTGAGCATGGCATACATGAGCACCCCGAGCATCCACTGGTACGGTTTTGGGTCAACCTCAGGGGATGTTAACTTTTTGAGGTGCTCATTAGTGAGGGAAGGAGTGCTAATGGTGCAGGCGTCCAACTTTCTGAATCGTTCAAGGATGTCATTTATGTATTTCTCCTGTGATAATGTGATCTGGCCAATCAAACAATCTTGTGTGACGTGTATTCCCAGGATCTAGGACAACTTGCCCAAATTAGTCATCTGATAGCGCCCTTTGAGCACCTCCTTATCTCATTTGATCACCTCCAAGTCTTTTGATACCATAGTGATGTCATCAATGTAGAGGGCGATGATTGAAGGGGTGTTATTTTCATTGCAGACAAAGATGGCGTGGTCTGCATCAGTACGTTGGTATCCCATTGAATTGAGAGTGTTGCTGATGTCTTCGTACCAGACTCAACCACCTTGCTTCGTTCTGTAGACAGCCTTTTTCAAGTGAAGCACCATGCCATTGGGGATTGCAAGTCCTGGCGGGGGTTCCATGAATATTTCTTCGCTGAGGGTGCCGTTAAGGTATGTGGACTTGACATCCATTTGGTGAATTTCAAGGTCTTGTTCAGCAGCGAGGGCAAGGATGATGCAAAGCAACGCCAGTTTAGCCACTGGAGCGAACATCTCGTTGTAGTCAACTCCCTTGATCTGTGTGAAACCCTGGGTGACAATCCTTGCCTTGTACTTCTGCATGCCGCTGTCCGGACCACGCTTGATGCAGAAAACCCACTTACTCCCTACAACTTTGCGATCTTTAGGGTGTGGCACAACCTTGTATGCCCCCATGTGGTCAAACACTGCCATTTCATCTGCACAGGCTGCTTCCCAACTATTAGCATCTGGATGTGCCATGGCTTCGGCGTATAGTGTTCAACACGGGTAACTAGTGATCGACACGGGTAGGGGTAACTGTTACGCTCCTGCGGGGCGCAAGGGCCAGACGTTGGCAAGTTGGTTCGATGTTTGCTCAAGCAAGCACTAGTTCGTTCGATGGGGGGTGGTCTCCCATACTCAGCGAGCACTCTCGTAGGAGGCTGGTCCTAATGCAAGTAAATGCGGTGTGTGTAGAAGTCTAAGTTGACCACTGAAACAGTGTCCCTCTGCGGAGTGGTTTCTACCACGAGTTCTAGGTTGTTCAGTAAGTTCTGTATAAAAAGCTAAGTTGCTTCCCTGCTGATAAGAGGGTTCCTTGGTTCTTTGAGATGTTCTTTGAAGAAGTCAAACAGAGGTCTTCCCTCTTGGGAGCTACTGAGCACAAGAATGCAAGATTCAAGTTAAATCAGGCTTAAGGCCCAATAGTCTACTTACAGGGGTTTATATAGGGAGAGGCCATCAAGGCTTGGTAAGGGACGAGTCAGCAGTCCTGTAAGTAATGAGTCAGAGAACAATAAGCAAGGTGAGGGATGAGTCAGATAATAGGGAGGGGATTAGTGAGCACAATAAAGGTGATGAGTAATGCGAGAATGATCAGTAAGCTTATGGGAAGGGACAGTAAGCGTAATAAGTCATGCAAGAGTATCATCAGTAAGCAAACCAGAAGATCACTAATCACAATCAAAGTTCATAAAAGAGATGAGTCAGAGTGGAAATGAGTCAAGTAGGTATGGTAAACACAGTCCGAGTCGACGAGAGAAGAAAAAAAGGTAGTCCATGGGGCAGATCGTAGCATCATGCTCCCCTTAAGAAACTCACTCACACGTGAGTTTTAGTCATCTTCGGACATGTAGGAGGGCGTGCCAGCGCTCAAGTCCTCAGGGGTCCAGAAGGCATCCGGCTCAACGGCCAGGAGTTGGAGGGCGCGTGCTGCGAGTGGCACTGCGCATTGGGTGCCATGGTTGGTGTGCCAGATGGGGACGCGACAAGTCCTGATGGCACATTGGAGGTGAGGGGTGACGCATGTGTCTGAGTCGTGAAACTCACTTGCACAATAGTTGCACTTCCCATGGGAGGGGCAGTCACAGGGGAGATGGTCCGGCTTTGGTTCCATGCACTCGAAGCACATGATTGGGTTGGCAGGAGGGGGACGACGATAGGGGTGGGCGTGAGGCAACGAGGGTCTTTGGCCAGCGCAGAGTGCGGGTATGGGCCAGACGGGGTAGGAGGGCTCAGGTTCAGGGTGGACGGCATAAATGTGCTCGAATACACGAGTCGAGGCACGGGCGTGGACAATGCGTTGTTCCACCGGGATGAGTTCGTCAGAGGTGCAGTGGAGTTCTTCCTCAGCGAGTCAGAGGCGACGGAGGGCAGTGGAGCGGCAGTCAAAGAGGGATCGGTAGCAGGTGACCTTGGCAGTGACGCCCGGGTCGCCTAGTGTGTGTACGGCATGGTCGATGAGCTCCTTGACGGTGCTTTCGGGTTGGAAGATGTGGAGGTGGTCGTCGCGGATGTGGTGGGGATTGTCTAAGTTGGGGTTTGGTTGAGGGCATGCGTGCAGACTCTTGCAATAAATGGGGGAGCCCCTCCCCATGGTCCCTTCGACGTAAGTTTCCTCACCGTCCTGTTTGTAACGGATATAATCTGCCATGATCAAGTCTTCCCCATCCCTGATGAAGACTGGGTAGTGGTCTGTTTGGCCAAAGCTATAGCTGGTCCAGTCAGGGCCAGGGTGGTTGGGGTCTCCTCGCGGTGGCAAGCTTTCTTCGTCTATACTCATGACAAATTGGTTGGCAGGGAAGGGGCGTGGGGTTCTGGGGCAACAGTGGACAGAAGGGTTCCTCTTCTCTGGCAAGAAGGGTTCCAGGTCTTGTTGGCATGCGGCCAGCAAGCACAATAGTGGTCGGTGTTCTCCCCATTGAACTCCCATGGGGGACAAGAACTCCATTAGCTTAGTAGGGGGCTTGGTGAGTGACATGAGAGCATGGGCGATGGGGAGAACTTTAGTGGCCCCTGGTTTATGGAAACCTACCGGGTATTTCTGGTGCTCCTTCTGGTAGGCGAACAGTGCCTTGGTTAGTTTCCAGAGCTCTTCGAGCTCTCCCATGGTAGGCTGACAATATAAGCCAGGGTCTGCAGTACCAGGGTGGTTAGCACGCTCAACAGGACCAATGACCAATCTATTGAGCGGGGGGCGGGTTGGTATCGGCAAATTCGGGGGTGACGGGCTGATGAGGTCAATGAGGTCAATGACGGCGGTGGTGGTGGCGGTAGTGGGAATTGGCAAGGAGGAAGTTGTTGTCGGGATGGCAGTGGTCTCTTGTTGTATGGTGGGGGTGGCATCTTGGGACATTTTAGTAGGAGGTGTGGTACAGACAGTAGTTAACGTGGCAGAAATGGGAGTGGATACCGGCGTGATGTTTTTCATCGGGGTGGACGTATTTGTTGGAGGCGCGGTAAAGGCAGACGGCTTCTCCTTTGACGATTTGTACATAGGTGACAGGTGTTTTGAAGGAGATGTAGGAGTATTCGTAGAGTGATAAGTGAGCCAGTTTGATTCGATGTGGGTTGAGCGGATAGTCATTTGTCTTTTCCTGGGGGTTCTTATACTCCTTCCAGGTTGACGCTCCATATGCGTTTGTTTGGCTTCATAATTAGCGACTAAGTCCTCGGCATGCATATTCTCTTTGTTGACCCATTGGTCGTGGGCCAGTGAGTATCCTTTCCATCGTATGAGGTATTGTCCCTTCTTTCCTCGGCCGTGGGTTCGTTTCCCGATTATCTCTTCTATCTCCCACTCTTCTCCTCCTTCTATGTCGTCAGGTGGGGGTTCGATGAAGTTGGTTCCATGTTCTTCAGTCTCCGTGAATGGCGTGAGAAGCGAGGCATGGAAGACGTTGTGAATTTGCCACGTTTCAGGGAGGTTGTTACGCCCTGCGGTGCGTAAAGGCCAGACATTGGCGGTTCGGGTTCGGTGCTTAAGCAAGCTCTACGTTTGGGGGCTGGTCTCCCTACTCAGCGGGTTCATGCTTGGATAGCGGTCCAAGACTTCTGTTTGAGAGCCTGACGCACGCTCGTGTGCTGCTCCTATCTGACGATGCAAGTAAATGCGGTGTGTCCACGGTCTAATTCGACTACTAGCGGGTGCTCCATCTAGTATCCCACACAGCCGGGGGTCGGTGTCACTGTCAGTCATTCGTCGTACCTTGCAAAGGTATAGTTCTTCAAGTAGTCTGAAGGGATCGGTTCACACTAAGTCACAACGTTGACTTAGGTACAGAAAAGAGAGGGTTCAACTGGGTATTATCCCTGAAGACTACTGCTTGTTGATACAGGTTCAACTAAGTCAGGCTTAAGGCCTAACTGTCTATCGTAGGGGTCTTTTATAGTAAGGAGGCGTGGTCCGTGCGCGAGGCGGGGGAGCTACGAGACGAGTCTGGGGAGCATTAGAGACGAGTCTAAGAAGTGAAACAAGGTGTTAGGTACATCAATCATAGGTTGTAAGCGAAGGGGGTGATGGATACGAAACGAGGTACTTGAGTATCAATCGTGCTGCGCAATATATGAGTCAGTCGGTATGAGTCACAAGTCTAGTCTGTCACGGGGTCATTGGTCACATGAGAAAGAAAGAAAGAAAGGAAGAAAAATGGGGTCCGTTCCAGCGGATTGTAACATCACGCCCTCCCTAGGGCAACTCATTCCCACATGAGTTCGTTGGGGTCGCTTTCATAATCCTGCAGTGATGAGCAGGTGAGTGGGGATGCATCTTCGTCCCATCGTTTGAGAAACTCGGAGGGCCATGCGCGGGCCAGGCGAGTGAGGCTGGCAGCAGCAGGGGCGGTGCACTGAAGGCCGTGATATTGGTGCCAGACTGGCACGTTGCATTGCTTTTCTTTGCAATGGACATGTGGGGCGATGCAGGTGAGGGATTTGTGCTGCGTGCTGGCGCAGAAGTAACAGTGCCCGTAATCGGGGCATTCAATGGGAGAATGGTCTGGGGACGTCTGGAAACACTCGTAACAGAAAATGGACTTTTCGAGGCGCGGGTGTCTATACGGGGAGTAACATTTGTTGGGGGGTGTCTGAGCTGGGCGGCGTCGAGGGTGGTAGGCAGGTCCTTGGCCTGCACAGATGGAAAAAGGGGTAGGCCTTGTATGGCTCTTCGTGCAAGGGGGATTCTGCGAACATCTGTTCGATCAGGCGCGTGGCGGCTTTGGTGTGAATGAGGGATTGGGTGGTGTTCATCAACGCGTCATCGTTGCGTTGTTGTTGTTTGGTTAGGTCTTTTATGCAGGCGGCTAACGTACCCTGACGGTTTTTCTGTGCACGATAGCGGATGACTTCCGCGATGAGCCCCAGGTCTGCCATATGGTGGACGTAGCGGTCGACGATCTTGGCCATCGTGGACTCTGGGTTAAAGGCAGACAGGTGGTCGTCCCAAACTTCCTTGTTGTCGGTGAGATTGGGGCAGGTGTCCATGCGCCGCGCCCATAGTGGTTGTCGGTAGACTGGGTGTCCTTTGCCAAAGGTCCCTTCTAAGGTGGTGTCTTCCCCGTCGAAGACGTACCGAATGTACCCTGCTCTAACGTCGCCTAATTCTCCTGGTGCCGGGATCTACATAACGTAGTGTTCCAGGTTTGCTACCTTGTACCACATCCACCCGGCGCCTGGATGGTCTGGGTCGTTTTCTTTTTCGGAGTCGCCCAACTCCGTGTCCACCCCTTCGGCCTCCTCACGTGCCGCTACTTGGGTGTCTCGTCCCTTACCTTTGTCTTCGGGGGCGGCTGCTGGTGTCTGACCTTCATCCTCATTGTCGGTCGAGACATTTTCTACCCCTTCCGTGGGAATGGGCGAGTTCGGGACAGTATCCCCCTGAGGCAAGGGAGCGGGCATGGCTTCGTCTAGTGCCGTGCGAGCTGAATGGACGCATTGTTCGAGGAGGTTGTCGTACCTCCTAGCTACCTCGTATGATGACATGACTTCTAGAATGGTGGTCGGCGGGGCTGGTAATTGTCAAGGTTGGCGTACCCCTGATATAAACTTTGTTGCGCAAGTCCTACTTGCCGTCGCAACGCTTCCAAGCACGTGAGTGTTGCTTGTTATAGCACAAGCACTAAGCTTCGGTTCTGCTCAGATGTTAACCTGAACGCAACGTAAGAGGGTAGAGGCGAGAAGGTCCACTCTCTTGAGGTGCTTGCTAGACAGGAATATGCGAGTAGAAGTTGATTAAGTCGAGCTTAGAGCTCGCCCTACTCTGCCCACTGGGCTTATATACAGGTTCGGTTTGTAATCGCTTTACAAACCAGTACAGTCGTCGTACTTGTACAGTAATCCAACTAGTAAGCGATCAGTCAGTAATTGTACAGTAGCTAGTTGGATTCATAACCAAACTCGTAAGCAATCAGTCAGAACTATCAGTTGGTTTACTTGGTTTTATGGACGATCAGTCAGCAATCTCAGTCATCACTCAGTCAGCCTTAGTAATTGTACACTGTGAGATACTGGTACCATATCGAGACCTGGAGACACAGAGGGGTTGCTACCCTCGAACGCGGCCGCGCCGCTCATAGATGTCAGGCAGTTGAATGCCTCGTATGTAGTCAGTTCGTAGCAGGTGAAAACGCAATAAGTCCCCAGTCCTTAACACCATCTCCCCCTTAAGGTCAGTGGTTCCACCCACCGTTTTCACTTACGCCTCCCAATTATAGTCTTCGTAAGCGTCGTACCCATAGTCGTCTTCCTCCGGATCGAAGTTCGAAACGGTGAGAGATGAACGAGGGACGAGGCGAGGCGAGGCGATAGGACGCCTTGGGGTAGGCATGGGTATGGACGCACCCATGGTTGAGATGGACGAGCCCGCAGTCGACGTAGACGCCGCCGGTGGGCGGCATGGAGTAGAAGTCGCCACTAGGCGACGGATGGTTGGGGGTTGACGCGGTCGACTGCGGTCTTCTCGGGGGTCCGGCATTCGTGGCGCGGGCGGAATGGGCGTCCTCCACGACTCGTAGAGGGACACGACGTTGTACTCCGTGAACTGCTCCCACGCCCAGTAAATAGGGATATTGTTTTCCCTCGCAATGAAATTGATGTGGGGCCATGTGCGTGGATATCCATCGCGCGACTGGACCCGGGTGTGAGTGCCCGCTGCAGGTTAGCATTTAGTTGCGGGTCTTGTTGCGCACCTTGCGCGCCTCTCCCTCGCCCTCTTCTCCTTGCCCTCCGATTTCCACCCCGAGATCCTTCGGGACTTGACGCTCCGCGTGGAGGTCGGGCATAAGGGGGTGGCGCGGATTCCCGACGGGGCACCACTTCTTTGCGCTCCTGCTGTACTAAGGTCGGGGGCCGGGCCGGTGGTTCTTCGGATCGGGAGAGTAGTGCTCGCAGCAATTCGTCGTTGAACTGCGCGCAGTGACTTCGGTGGGCAAGGTAGTTTTGGTGGTGCTGATTGACTATGCACCCGGTGACGACACATGATGTGTGTGGGGCAGGGCAATCCTCATCAAGATGGCCCTCCCAGCGGCAATAGGTGCACCGCCGGGCGATCCTCCCGCCTGGGAGGACGGCGCGCCCCCAATTCGACCTGGTCGGGGGCTCTTCTTCTTTGGGAGGCGTGGGTTGTTCTGGTGGTGGGACGACGCGGAGTGGGTTGGCCTCAGCCAAGACTGGTGTAGACGGTGACGGATCTCTTGAAATGATCGACGTCTGGAAGGCTCGGATCCAGGACGGACCCTCAGCAGTGGATAGTTGAGGCTCTTGCCGAGCCGAATGAGTGAGTCGCTCATAGATTCGGGCACGTACTTTTGCCCTAGCCAGCTGCTCGCCTGCTAATTTCTTCTCCCGCCCCGCTCTGTCCTCCTTTTCCCAGATTAACCGGTACTTTTCTGTGAGCTCCCGCTCGAGCTTCTCCCAAGCTCGCTTCTCCTCCTGGATCTCCTTCTTCTGCCTGTCATATTTGTTATAGCGGTAGACATCTGCATGTACGCCCATATCTCCCAAGAGCTCCACGCTGCGCAAGCTAGCGCGCTGGAAATAGCTCTCATCAAGGAAATCGTCGAGCTGAGTCTCGTCTGGGTTGTGGGCATAAAGATTATGGTCGGCTGATGCGTACAACCTCTGCTTGTATTCGGCCGCCCCAACGCCGTCGCATCCGTAGATGTATGGCTCCTGGTTTTCTATAGCGAAATGGACATACTTGGCATCCGCAAACGTTCCGTCCCACTGCCGAATGCTGATGTTGGAAAACCCCGTGTTCGGCGTCCATGGGTACCCGGGGAAATCGTCCCCATATGCTCTCCTGATAGCCTCCACCATGGAGTCAGAGGAGTCAGCATCGATAACTATGACTTCGGAGGCAACAACTTCGGACATAGCGATGTCCTCTGCTCTGGTCTCGATGACCAGTACCTCCGGCGTTCCTTCCTCTACCCTGCTCGAGGTCGCGCGGACCTCCTCTGAGCCAACATCGCTGGGGTAGCGGAGCTCCGATACCTCCGGATGCTACCCGGGGATGTTACTCGGCGGTGCTCAGGTTCTTCGGCTTCTTCTTCTGTCTCGACAGCGGTGTCTTCTTTGGAAACACTCGGTAGTCCTTCACTACCGAAACCCTCCCCAACTCTTTCTTCGCCTTGACTTGGACTTCCATGACGCGGCGGGATTCTAAGAGGCGGTGGAGACGCCTGTGGTACCTGCAGAAGAGAGTCGTCTTGCAGGACTGGCGACGTTGTTCCCGACATTGTTGGCACTTGGAAGGTTTGAAAGGCGGGGGCGGAAAACTTGATGGAAGTGAGGACACTTGCGGTGGAGGGATGCGAGGAAGAGGGCCCGGAGGTGTCAGAGCTGGCATTATCGGCCATGTCGCCCTCTCCTCTTATACATATGACTTTTATCGCTTTGGGGTTCTCTTTATGGAATCGGCTGATTAAGTCCTTTGCAAATACTTGGTCAGCGTCTTCCCATGTATTGTCAGCATCCGAGTATCCCTTCCACTTGAGCAGGTACTGGAGTTTCTTGCGCCGTCCTTTGCACCTTGAGTCCAGAACCTTCTCCACTTCCCATTCCTCTTCTCCGCCTACTAAATCTGGAGCGGGCTGTGGGAAATTAGCCCCGTGAGCATCTGTTTCTTTGTAAGGCATCAGTAAGCTAGCATGAAATACGTCATGGATCTTCCACTGTAGGGGTAATTTCAAACGGTAAGTAATAGGGCTGAGAACTTCAATAATCGTAAAAGGACCATATCATAGTGGGCGTAGTTTTGTGGTTGGATGCGTGGTTTTCAAATTCTTGGCTTCCAGCCACACTTTGTCATTCTTTTGGTAGGGACTGAACGCCCTGAGTCTTTCCTTCGCCCATAGTTCTTGCACCCTTTTCATCGATTCTTGGGCCTGACATCGTACTTCTTGTATCTTCTCTTTGTGCCATTCAACGCGTGGAATGTGACTGAGTCTGTCTGGTTGGTGGGCTCGAGGAATGTATCCCATCCATAACTCGAAGGGTGATTTCTTCGTGGTAGCTGAGACTCTTGTGTTGAGGATGTACTGCACAATTGGGAGGTGATTGGCCCAATCGTTCTGTTGGAAATTACAAAAGATCCTTAGTAATGTTTCAACATGCTGATTCGTCTTTTCTGATTGTCCATCAGTTTGAGGATGATACGCCATGCTGATGTTTTGTTTGATTTGTAACTGGACGCATACTTCCTTCGCAAACTTGGACGTGAATCGCGTATCTCTATTAGAGATAATCTTCTTCGGGATGCCGGCGTAAGGGAACACTTTGCTCTTGTATTCTTGGGCTAATTGTTCTGCCGTCATTTCTTCCTTGCATGGGATGAGGATGACGCCTTTGGTACAATCATGATCCGTGATTGTAAGGATCGAGTCATATCCGTCTGACTCAGGTAGCTTGACAATCAAGTCCATTGCCACCGTTTCAAATGGTTGGGCGTCGTCTTCCGGACCAATGGGAAGTAGAGGTGGCTTATTACGATGAGTAATAATCTTGTTTGCCTGATAAACGGCGCATCCTTGCACATATTCTTGGACCGTCTTTCTCATGGATGGCCACCAGTAGTGGCGTTTGAGATCCAGCCAGGTCTTAAGTTGTCCCGGGTGCCCTACAGTCAGCCCATCGTGGAATATCTCCAATAGGCCTTGACCGATATTTTCGAAATTTGGCACCACTAGGGCTCTATCTTTTCAGTAGAGCCCCCTTCGTTTCATGATTTTGAAGTATTTTTCCCATCTTCTGAGTCGCACTTGGTATTTGGCAGCTGCATGCTGCTGTCGAATGTTCTCTTCCATTGCGACTGGTCGTATTTGCTTGATGAACATATGATCTGGGAATAGAACTTCCTTTGGTTCTTCGCCTTCCGGGGGTTGTAGATCACTTTGTCTTGAAAGTGCATCTGCCGTAATGTTCTTCTTCCCCGGGATATGATGAAAATCGAAATTGAACCGGGTCAAAAACACCGAATACCGCTTGTGTTTGTCAGAGAGGGCTTGTCCTTCGCGGAATCTTGCCAAATTTGCATGATCCGTCCATACTTTGATTTTGTATGGGTGTCCCTCTAATAAATGCCTCCACTGTTGAAACACCCTAACTAGGGCAAGGCATTCCCGGTCGTATACATCATATCTTCGTTCTGTCGGTGTCAACGCCATTGAGTGATAGCCGACTTCTATCCTCGCGTCGTCTTCTCCTCATTGAATGAGAACTGCTCCAGTCGCGTATTTCGACACATCGATTTCCATTTCAAAGGGCTTCTCTGGATCTGGCTGATTCATTTGCGGGTTGTTAACAATAGTCTCGATGATTCTTCTTAGTCCCTCGCGAGCCGCTGGTGTCCATAGAAAGGGTTGTCCCTTCTTCAGCATTTCGAAAATTGGTCGAGCGAGGTAAGAAAAGCCAGGAATAAATTGTCGATGGTACTGGAGCATTCCCATCGTGCATTGGACGTCGTGTTTGTCTTTCAGCTCCAGTGGCCATTTGGCTATCCCTTCGCGTTTTGTGGGATCAATACTAAGCCTCCCATCTTCAATCCGTACCCCTAAGAAGTCGACTCGGGGTTGCCGCCAAATACACTTACTGGGCTTGAGAGTGTATTGTTTTGCTTGGCAGATTGTAAGGAAATGACGGCAGCAGTTGTCATGGCTACTGCTCCCCATTGTTGATCCATCGCTTGCGACCAGAAAATCATCCATGTAACAACACCCAGTTGTTCCTTCGTAGTTGCCTCCCCACTTGTCGAGCTAGTCCTTGAAATCATGGTACATTAGCCTCATCCATTGCGCAGGCCCATTCTTTTGTCCGAACTGCAACACTTGTGGGACGAATGTGCCTTTGGACGTTTTGAAGGCTGCTTTGTACCAGTCCTCCGGTTCGATTCGTATATTGTTGTACCCTCGTCTGATATCGAATTTTGAGAAGAGAACCTTGCCCTCGAGTTTCTGCCAGATTTCGTCAATCCGAGGCAAGGGGCCGTTATCTCGTTCCGTGATTTCGTTAAGTTGTCGATAGTCGATGACGAGTCGCTTCTCATTGCTCTCCTTTTTTGCAATAAAAAAGACTGGTGAGGTGTAGGGAGAGGCTCCTTTGACGATGAACCCCTTTTCGAGTTCTTTGTCCAAATACTTGCATAACGCTTCGTCCTCTTGCTTTGTCAACGGGTAAATCTTACAGTTCAACTGCTCTGGGGCGTCTTTCTTTAGTCGAATGGAGACGTTAAATTGTCCTCTGTCGGGGGGAAATCGCTTGGCTTCCTCTTCCGAAAACACCTTTTTATATTTTCGGAATTGCGGGGGGATTTCAAACGGGGTTTGTTCTTTCTTAGCTTCATGTTCGTGTGCCATTTGCTGGGAGAGTGATATCTTTCTCATAAAAATAGCTTCTCCATTTTCTGGGCGTCCTACAGCAGCGATGGCCATCCTTTTAAGTCTCTTCACGACTCCTGGAAGGTACTTGTACATGGAGCTTTCAAGACGAATTGTCCCGTCTTGGAAAGTTCCCATTTTCCAGTCAATCTTGGGATTAAACTTTGCAAGAAAAGGATAACCGATAATGATTCGGTCACCGCCTAGGTTCGTAAGATAGAACCGTTGTACCACGTCTTGCCCCCCGTACTTGATACGTAGATGACAATAGTGCGTCATCTCCCCTTTCTTGTTTTCTGTCCCATCGATGTTGTATACCTTAGCCGGCTTGTCTAAGGTTTTTCGCCCAATCTTGAATCTTTCCCAAGTCCCTTCATCGATGAAGTTTTCCATGGCCCCACTGTCGATCAATGCCTGTTCTTCAAACCGCACTCTTGCCAATGAAAATGTGACCGGGGCCATCATTGTTCATAATTTGGATTGGGTTTGGATGATTCGTAATCTAGTCTTCGAGCTCTTGGACTTCTTGAAGTCTTGCATCATGATCTTCTCCATAAGAGCTCCTTGTTCTTCAGCTGATAGTCTGCTGATCTTCGTGGCCAGGTCCTTCTGGTCCTTCTTGCTTTTGACAGATTCATTGCTACTACTAGAGGAAGCATCCTCTTCCTCTGAGCTACTGTCTTCTTCTCCACTCTCGGGAGCCGTAGCCCTAATCTTCTTGGGCTTCTTGTTCTTTTGGGGTGCGGCACTTGTCTTGGATACCTTAGAGGTCTTTGGTCAATTGGGGCATGCACGGGCCATATGTCCCTGTCTTTTGCAAAGGAAGCAACGTCCTTCGGCGGAAAGCTTCTTTTGTTCCTCTGCACTGAGGCTGCCGAATTCTGGCCTCTTGACTGTATTGGTTTCAATAGTATCCACATCCATGGCATTGGGGTCCCTTTCCTGTCTGCCGTTTGCTTTCTTGCCACGCCCTCTTTGCTGCATGAACTCATTGAAGAGATTTTCACGCACGGTGAGGTTTCCTTTAGTGTAGCGACCTCCTTGCTGACGCTTCCTCATGTTCTTGGTGGCCTCAATTTGGGCGGCCGCTTGCCATCCTGCCAAATCATCGTCGTTCGGAGCCAGGTCTCGATCCATGATCTTGTTGACCAGCCAAGTTCTGAGTCCCGCTTTGAAAGCGCCGACTGCTCCTTCCGACTGTCGGTGTCAAGAATCGCTGACGCTCGACTCTTGATAGAGTTCGCAGTAGCGTCTCACCTGTTCTGGAGTGCTGATTGATATAGCTCAATCACTAAGCTTCGACGTTCCTTGGAAGTTATCCAAGGGGAGCGAGAGTTGTTTAGACGATAAGAGGGGTCACTCCAATAGGTGAGGTGATAGTCAGCAAGACCAATGTTTGATTAAGTCGAGCTTGGCTCGACTCTACAACTGCTGTAGGGTTTAAATACAAGTCTACTACTTAGGGGTTTGTAAGTAGCAAGTACGATCAGTAAGCAATCCTTCTCAGGCCTGTCAGCTCTTCCTAGGTATCAGTAAGCTATCTGTAAGCTATGATATCATAGAGTGCGTTTTTGGACTTTAAGAACAATAACATGGGAACAATCAGTCATTGGATCAGTAAGCATATCAGTATCAGACTATGGTAAGTCTCACAGAACGTCAGAACAAAGATACCACACTTCAGAACAATAAGGAGTCTAGGCGTGCCACTTGCATCCAGACTTCTTGCAGAAGGCCCAGTGCATACAGGCGTGTTTGGGGATAGGGATGGGCGTGGATCGAATGGAGGGGAGATCAGTTTCGAGGCGAGGTGGTGAGACTCGTCCTGCAGATCGAGGTAAGTCCATAACATCATCTCCCTTTAAGGTCGAGCTTTCCACAGCTCTCAGTCACCTCGATCCTGGGCTTCCCAGTTAATGTAGTCGTCAGGGTCTTCTCCTCCTTCGAGGTGGTAGTCCTTCTGTATCTCTGCCTCCTCTCGGTCTTCCCTTTCTTTCCTTTCTTTCTCTCGTTGTTTTGATCGATAGAGTTCCACGACAACCCCCATGCGAGTGAGGGGGTAGGCATCTTGTGCGTGCTTTCGAGTGCAATTCCAGACCTCCTGGCACATGGTCAGGTATTCATCGGTCATAGGGAATTTATCTTGAGATAGGACGTGAGGGCCGAGTCGGGAGTCTTCATTGGGGGTAAGAGCTGGAGCTCCTCGTCCCTTCCCTTTGCGTGTAGCAGAGGATGCCACCATGCGACGCGGGGTTGACTGCCCTCTCCCCCTTTTCGGTCCCTTGGATCTAGTAGGCGAGTGAGAGCCGGGGGCATCTTGACTTCCTTCTCCAGGAAGCTGGCTACGGACTCCTTGGATGGTTTCCACCGATCCAGTGGAAGATGGATCGGCGGGAGCGGCAGGAAAGGGCTGTAGGGTCTTTTGAATGCGGTCTCGGCTTCCCTGCTTGTCTGCTTCCTCCCTTTTACTTTGGAGGTATGCGTACGGGCATTGAGGTACTTTGCCAATGTGTCGGGGTAGAATTGCGCAGAGCCCTCCGGGTCGGCACCTGTTATGAGGGTCATGGCATTGATCCTCTGTGTGGCCTGCTCCCAAGCCATGATAATGGCAATTGTCGAGGATCTTGGGCGTGTGGGGCAGATGATATCTCTGTCCCATCCCCATACTCATCAACCAATCTCCTCCTTCTCCTGGGGAGATCAACGCCTTTGGGTCTCTGTTGTCGTAGGCCTCTCTGATCCTCTCCAGAACTTGGGCTTCGGTGAGGTACTTCTTTGCTTCTCGGATCTCTGATTCGACGTTTCGCCTCTTTCTGTTGAGTTCCACCCATTTCTGAGTGAGTGTTTGTGCCTCCTTGCTGAGCCGCTCTTGCTCTAAGTCGAGGTACTTCTTTTCGATTGCTGAGGATTGGAGGCGGTACACTTCTGCGAAAACTCCATTGTCGTTGATCAATTCCGCCCCTCTGATCAATGACCGGTCTCGGAAGTATTGTTCCGGTAGGAATTTGTCGAGGTCTTCCTCCTTGCATTCCCAAGGGAAGATCCTCCGGCTAGGGGCGGGGTGGAGGCTCTCCCCATACTCTGGCTTCCCTTTCCCCATGGTACTGAACACCTTAGGGTCTCCGTTTTGGATGAGGAACTTCTGATACTTAGCTCCTTTCCATTTGTAGGTGTCTTCCTGTAGGACTTCTGTCTTGGTGAAACTTCGACTTGGGTTCCACCTAACCCACCCTTCCCCTGGGTGGTCGTCCTCTTCCTGATCCCCCTCGTGACCCACCAATTTAGGCGTGGTTTGGTGGCTGGTAGTGGCTTGTGGCGAAGCGGGGGTAGGGGTGATTTCTTCCTCCAGGGATCGGCTGGTACTGGCAGGTGTAGGAGGTGGGAGACCAGTCTGCCCCTCTGTGAGGGTTGCGCCAGCTCCTCTTGCCCCTTCATCAGGGGATTCGGAGGCAGGCTGGACAGGTTCTTGGAACCCCGAAGCTTCACCTCCGGCACTGCTACCTTCCCAATGTGCCGATAGTCCTTCGTGTGCTTGGGTGATTCCAAGCCCTGGCGGAACCTGGATTTCTTCGACACTGGGGATGCTTCCTTCCCTGCTTGTAGATGCATTCTCCCGTCGAGGGGGAACACGGAGAATCTCGGGTGTGCTGGGGCGAGTGGATACCACTGAGATGTGCGAAGGTGTGGGTGAAGGGGCAGCAGTCATGTGGGCTAGTGTGAGACGAGAGAAGGCTTGAGTGAGGGTTGCGATGGAATGATGGGGTCTTTTGTCGTCCATTGGCCCTTCCTTTTGTACTCTTGCAGTCTTTATAGCCGTGGGATGTTCCTTGTGATATTTTTCAATCAATTGTTGTGCGAAGATGTCCTTTTTGTCTTGCCAGGTGTTTTCCGCTTCGGGATATCCTTTCCACTTCAAGAGATACTGCAACCTCTTCGTCCTCCCATACCTTCGAGAGTCTAATACCTTTTCGACCTCCCATTCTTCCTGTCCTTCAACTAGGTCAGGTAGTTGCCTTTCATAGTTAGGCCCATGTTCCTCCGTCTCCTTGTATGGTGTTAATAGATTTGCATGGAACACGTTATGAATCTTCCACTGTTCTGGAAGGTTCAATCGATAAGCCACGGGCTTATGACTTCTGTGACTTCGAAGGGGCCGTATCGTTTGGGTCTCAGTTTGGTAGTGGGATGGGTAGTGTGGATGTTTTTTGCTTCGAGCCATACCTTCTCGTCCTTCTGATATTCTCTGAACTTTGTGTCTTTCTTCCACAATGATTGCGCCCTCTTCATGGCTTCTTGTGCCTCTCGTCTTGCTTCTTTTATCCTCGTGTTGTACCATTCTATCCTAGGCATTTCACTTGGGCGCTCCGGCTGGTGTGCCCTTGGTGTGTACCCCATCCATAGATCATAAGGGGTTCTTCCCGTCGTGGCCGATACTCGTGCATTCAGCATGTATTGCACGACTGGGAGGTGGTCTGCCCAGTTTGTTTGTTGGTAATTGCAGAAGATTCGTAGAATGTCTTCGACATTCTGATTTGTCCTTTCTGATTGTCCGTCTGTTTGGGGGTGATAGGCGCTACTGATGTTCTGTTCTATCTCCAGTTGAGAGCAAACTTCCTTGGCGAAGTTACTAGTGAATCTCGTGTCTCGATCTGAGATGATTTTGCTGGGTAGTCCTACGAAAGGGAATACTCGATTCTTGTATTCCTTTGCCAGCTCTTCTGCGTTCATTGTCTCTCGACATGGTACCAAGATGACGCCTTTTGTACAGTCGTGATCGGTGATGGTTAGGATGGCGTCATATTCATTTGAAGTGGGAAGTTTGACAATAAAGTCCATGGCTATCGTCTGGAAGGGGTGCGCCTCAGGCTCTGGATCGATTGGGTACAATCCTGGGGTGTTCCTGTGGTGTATAACTTTGTTCGACTGGCACGTTGCGCACCCCTTTATATATCCTTCGATGAATTTGCCCATTCCTGGCCACCAGTAGTATCGCCGAAGGTCCTGTTGTGTTTTAGCTCGCCCAGGGTGTCCAGCTGTAGGTCCATCATGGTAGATCTCCAGTAAGCTTTTCTGAATCTGTTCCGGCCTGGGCACTACTATAGCCTGCTGATGCCAATAGTATCCCTTCCTCTTTTGGATGCCATACTTCGTCTTCCATCCTTCAAGGATTGTAGCGTTCTCTTCTCGTTTCTGCTGTCTTCGGATTTCCTCTTCGACCGCCATTGGTCTGATGAGTTTGATGAACAAATGGTCTGGGAGTGGTATTGCCTTGACTTCCTCCCCTTCTGATGGCATATGATCTGATCTTCGTGATAAGGCGTCTGCTACGGCGTTCTTTTTCCCAGGCAGATGGCAGATGTCGAAATCAAACCTTGCCAGAAAGGTTATATATCTGGCCACCTTGCCGGAGAGTTTCTGCGCCTCCCTATGTTTGGTTAGGTTGGCATGATCGGTGTAAACCTTGACCCGGTGTGGGGAGCCTTCTAGAAGGTACCTCCAGAATTTGAATGCCCTGATAAGGGCTAGGAATTCTCGATCATAGACGTCGTAATTCCTTTCTGCTTGGTTGAGGGCTTCGGAATGATATCCCACCTCCATCCGTTTTCCTGTGTCATCTCTCTGAATGAGTACTGCCCCTGTAGCGTAATCGGAGGCATCGATTTCTACTTCGAAGGGTTTGTCAGGGTTTGGGTGACTTATTTGAGGATCGGCTTCGATCTTCTTAATAAGGCTGTCCAAGGCGATCTCCGCTTCCTTGGTCCACTCGAATTTCTGCCCCTTTTTGATGGTGGCAAAAATAGGTCTGGCCATGTGAGCAAAATTCGGTATGAATCTTCTTTGGTACTGTAAGACTCCCATGGTTCGCTGGACGTCCACTTTGCTCTGGAGTACTCGAGGCCATTTACTGATTCCGTCCGTTTGGCTGGGTCCACCCTCATCTTCCCGGCTTCGACTAGGATTCCTAGGAATTCCATTTGTGTTTGTTCCCACTGACATTTTGCCGGTCGTAGATGATAACGATGTTTGGCCATCAG
The DNA here is from genome assembly GCA_022376545.1 of Russula dissimulans. Lineage (NCBI taxonomy): Eukaryota > Fungi > Basidiomycota > Agaricomycetes > Russulales > Russulaceae > Russula > Russula dissimulans. The sequence continues at coordinate 1,180 of WTXJ01000178.1, read as the reverse complement.
TTCGAGTAGTCGTGCGTGCATTGTTTATGTCCTTCTCTCCCTTGGGGCGTCTTCTTGCTGGCTATGAAGAAGTCGTCCATATAGCTGCCTGCTGAAGTGTCCATATGATCGAACCATTTGTCTCTCCATGGCCGGAAATCTCGCCACATCAGTCGCGTCCATTGAGCTGGGGCGTTTTTCATTCCGAAATACAGCACCTTGGGTTGGTATGTTCCTAATGGCGTTTTGAAGGCTGCCTTTGGTCGATCTCTTTCCTCGATAGGAATGTTATTGTACCCCCATCTGATGTCGAACTTTGAAAAGATTTCCTTCCCTTCCATCTGTTGCAAAAGGCGGTCAATTCGGGGTAAGGGCCATTATCCCTTTTTGTCCACTGATTGAGTTTTCGATAATCGATGATGAGCCGTTTATCAGCACTATTCTTCTTGTTTATGAAGAATACAGGGGAGGTGTAGGGCGAGGCCGATTCTTCGATGAACCCTTTTTCTAGTTCTTCTGCGAGGAACTTCTTCAGCGTTTCCGTTTCTGGTTTAGTCAGGGGTAGACTTTGCAGTCTAACTGCTCTGGAACTCCTGGCAACAGTTCCACCGTGGCGTTTGGGTTTCGGTCGGGGGGAATCTCCTGGCTGCTTTTTCGGAGAAAACTTCCTTGTACTTCCGATATTCTTTTGGCACCTCGTGTGGTTGTGTGGTGCCCTTCTGATGGTATTGTTCGGCCATTTCCTGAGATATGGTTTGTCTCCTGACGTAGATGGCTTCGTCCTCCTTGGGATCGCCTAGACTTTTAATGGCTTTGATCTGCCACCTGGTGACCATGCGGTCTAGGTGTTTGTACATGCTGCTTTGAATCTTGACCGTGCCTTCAAGCAACTTTCCTTTTCTCCAGTCTACTCTTGGGTTGAAGGTTCGGAGGAATGGGTATCCCAGTATTAGGCGATCCTTCCCTAGGTTTGTGATGTAAAACTCTTGAAGGTCTTCTTGGTCATTGTAGGAGATTCTCAGGCGGCAATAATGAGTCATTTCTCCTTGTTTGTTTCTGTTCCATCGACGTTGTAGACCTTGATTGGTTTGACTAGAGGTCGCTTCCCAACCTTCATCCTCTTCCAAGTAGTTTCGTCGATGAAATTCTCCGTGGCTCCGCTATCCAGCAAAGCTATTTCTTCGGCTTCGCATGAGCAGTT